>JBBYHK010028989.1:0-10115 GCA_038382065.1 Adansonia grandidieri | reverse complement strand
TTATCAAGGCATGCCTTTGTGCCGCCCAAACGATGGCTAACCTTTGCTTGAATAAGTGATGGTGAACAAAAACCATCGTTCACAATGTCTTATGCTGTAAACCATTATGCTGTCCGAGTCACAGCTTAAAGTGCATCAGTACTAGTGGTGTTAAATGAATATCACTACCAGTCGGTTATTTTTCTATCAAAATAAGGTATTATATCACCTCACGAAGGGTAAGCTACATCTGGACATGTTGATACGCTGCCCATTTCTTGTCTCACCACCTTGGTTGAGACATGTTATGAATATTTTTCTTTGATGTTCTTAATTCTTTAATTTCTTACATTTGTCTATTATACGTTTCACTAACTTGTTTTCCTTTCGTTTTGTGTCTTGGCATATGCATCATCTCATCATAATTATCATGACTATAATCATTTTAGGGCAATTATTTCAATTCAGTGTTCAACAAGGGGTATCATTTATGGAGCAATAGCTCATCTCCACTATTAAGTCCTTTGAAAACGTCAGAACATGGTCAGAAGGTCACCAACATCAAGACGGGGATATCTTACTTCGAGTAACGAGAAAAAAGCCTTCACTAAAAGGTACAGGGACATAGCTCTCTTACTTCGAGTTTAGTTGGATGATGGTTTGTTGCGAGCAATGGCACAATTCTAGAATCTAGCTTACCGATGTTTCACCTTCAACCAATATGATTTGTCCCTACCATTGATGAATACACAGCTCTGCTCAATATAGAAGGGCCAAGTTAGACTGGATTTACTACAAAGCGCTAACACTCCTCCATTCAAGAAAGGGTTAAGGCAAGTTCTTAGAGCCACAGAAGCATGGCTTGATAGTCACGTCAAGGTAAAAGGGAGCAGAAAATTCATCTCTTGGGCTAGCTTGAAAGAGGACATGGTAAATCTTTCTGATCAAAAGAAAGCTCAAGAAGTCTAAGCTCTAGCAATCTACAAGCTCGTTATATTCATGAAGACTTTGGGTTATGTAGAGGCAGCAGTCACAGATTTTTTTTCTCGCCTATGTTGCAACATTAACCCTACTTTTGCCATCATCGTCGTAAACATCTGTGCCCTCAGCTTTTGTAAAAGAATGGGAACATAAAGGTTTATCGGTTGTGCCCCATTGCTCTAGATATGGCTCCTAGGTCATCTCTATTTTAGGGAGGAAAAAACCAGGCGAAATTTCTTTTTCAAGTTCAGTCCTCTTTCCATAGTATTAAAGGAAAAATGCCATCAAGATAAGACAGAAAAGCATTGGGTTGAGGAATTACGAAACATCAAGGAGGAAGAAATCACATGGAGAGCCCCATGGGTGTTCCCTTAGTCTATTGTGTACAAATATGGAGACTACACTTATGTACCGCTCTTGAGATTATGGGGAAATACTAGTTATGCTCCTCTATTGGTATTGCGTCAGTTCTAGTCCCAACAATTCATCTCGTTCTTTGAAAACTTGGGACATTGGGATTTTGAATATGGAAAGCCCAATTATAAAGCAAAAGTCTAGTTAGCTTTCCAAGCCTGGAAGAAAGTCCATTGTATGGAAAGATACTGGAGAGGAAACCCCACCACCCCTGGATACAAAGAATGGAGACTCTGCCATATCAACGATCCATTGCCACCACCCAACTCTAAGATACTGCAAATCCTAATAGAGGAACCGCCTTATGAGACCGAGCTACTTAAGAGGGAGTTCGATCGAGAAAAGGCATCATTAGCCACAGAAATATTTCGACTTAAAGAGGAAAAGGGCCAGCTAGATATGGATATCTATCTTAGGTACAGTGAAATGGATCGAGTCGTTAAAGAAATGGATCACTTCAAAGATGACCTTGAAAGCCTAACCAAGGATTATGTAACATCCAAAAGGCTAACAAGTCCTAACGTATTAGCAAGACATTAGCCAAATAGGAAGCGAAAGTTGCCACTCGCAATCACGAGCTGAATTAGCAAAAGGAGTAAGTCAGAACCAGCAAGGAAAAGTTTGTGAGGGCATGTGCTCTTTCTTCCACCTACCAATGAAGGAATCAAAGACTCAAGCCTAAATGCAAGATACGAGAATCGCCAAGGTTGAAATTGAAGCCCTCACTCACAAAATCCAAGAGTTAGAATAGTCTTTCCAGGTTCATCAAGGTCATATCAATGAACTAACAAAGGCTTCAGAGCAATGCGAATTAGAGTGGAATGCCACAATCGACTAAGCACATTTGAGTTACCAAACGTAGCATCAACACTTCACTGAACAATTCGGATGGCTCAACAAGAAGTAGATGACATGATTGAAGCAGCTCGGTCCATAAGGCGATGCTTGTTAGACATCATGAGGAATAACTTTTGGGTTTTCTTGATCATGTAATTACACAATATAATCACGTTAGATACTTTTAGATGTAATCATGTCATAAAAGAAAAGCCTTTTTGTGACTCTATGAATAATGTTATTGATGAAGCTATTCCAAGAATCAATTGTCTCCAATGCATACGCACATTCAATTTCACCATTTTTTACTTACACTTGCATCAATCATTCATTATCTTAACTCGTCATTGCATCATAAATGCTTATCCATAAATATATTTTTAAATAGAAGTCTAATGAGGGAATTGGGCCATAAAAGTGCAAGGGATTTCGAGATCGATCAGAAACATGAAACCTTACATCATGCACCGTTACAACACACGATGCTACAAGTAAATCATGGAAAGTAATCACGAAGCTCTATTGAGTGACTTGAACTAATGGTTAAGGAATCACAAGACTAGATGCTTTATCAGCAATATGAAATGCAAAATCAAATCACAAAACTTATGAAAATAATGACCGCCTCTATGGAAAAAAAAGGTAAGCCAGCACTGCTGAAATAAGGAACGATCCTCCCAATGCTGAAAGTCCCCCTGCCAATAATTCAGAACCTGTCTAAGGGGAAACTAGACAAGAACAACAGCCTGCTCCTACACCTACTACTCAGACTACGCCAGTCATCTACCTAAATCCTATTGAGTAGGTCAATTTATTCTTGGTACTTAGGGGTAAAAGCAAGAGTCTTATTGGTAGATCCGATAACCCTTAACCATGAGGAACCAGAGAAAATAGAAGGTCAAAGTTCCACCATGACTGCTAAAAAAGTGAACAAATTCTAGTTACTAGAAAAACACCTCCAAGCTATTGAAAGGAGTAGCAAGTTTGAAGCTCTTGACACGCAATCGCTGTCTTTGGTGTCCAACCTTATCATTCCTCCGAAGTTCAAAGTCCCAGAGTTTAGAAAGCTTAATGGAACTACTAACCCTTCCGGCCATGTTCGAATGTATCTACGAAAGATGGTCAAGCATGAGAAAGATGAAAAGCTCCTCATCTATTTCTTTTAGCATACCTTATTGGGGTAGCAACTCGATGGTATATGGAGCTAGACAATATGAAAATCCAATCAAGGGTTGACTTGGCTAAGGCTTTTTAGATCAACACCAGCATGTATCAGATTGGGTACTGGATCAACTTTCCCTAATGAATTGTGAGAAGATATCTATTAAAAGTTTCAGGTAATATGTCCAAAGGTAGAGAGAGGAAGCAGCCTTAGTCTAACCTTCCCTTATAGAAAAAAAGATGACAATCACTTTCATTCACACTTTACATGCTTCTTATTATGAGAAGCTCATAAGGAATGCCACTAAAAAATTTACAGACTTAGTTCTCTCCAAATAAATGATTGATGCCATCATTAAAAGTAATAGAATGTCTGTCGGGGAAATAGCTGGATCGAGTAAGAAGCCCATTACTGGTAAAAAGAAGGAGAGAGAGGCCAATGCCATAAATTACGCTGGTTCATCTCAGCTAAGACAGCGTCAAGCACCTAACCCTTGCTACTCAAGCATGCCATATTCTTACCCTATCACAATATCCCCACAACCAATTTATGCCACAACCTATAAACCATCATTTACAATCCCATCAAACCCACCACAAAGCTACTCTCTGCAAGTTCACTAAAATAACCATTGAATAACCAATAATGAACCTAGCAATCGAGGTTTGAATCAATAATGTCAACACTTTGATCCCATCCCTATGACTTATAAGGAGCTCCACCATACTTTACTCCTAAATCACTTAGTGGCTCAGATCTATGTCCCTAAAAAAAGCTGCCATACCCATAATGGTACAACCCTAACGCCCACTATGAATACCACGCTAGGGCCGCAGGGCATGACAATTGAGAACTGCATATCATTCAAGTGAAATATGCAAAATTTGATTAACTCAAAAGTTTTGCAGTTCAGGATGAGCCAGGGAACAAATGTTACTGCCAATCCTTTACCAAACCACATAGAGCCAGCTACAAACATGATCGGCGTTAAGAACAAATATGAAGTCAAGGCAAGCATAGAGGATGTAAAGATGCCAATGTTTTTGGTCTGGCAGGCAGTGATTTAAGTTAGGTTGCTTAACACAATAAAAAAATTATAAGACAATGCTGACAACTTCTATGACTTCCACATAGTTGTAGGTTATACCCTATAAACATGCAAAGAGTTTAGGTCCACGGTTCAAAGAATGATGAATGAAGGCTTCAAAGAATGATGAATGAAGGCCAGATCAAATTCTATTAGGGAACCATGCCTACTGCTGAATCTATCAACATTATAGGGGATGAAACCACGTAGCCACCTTACGATAAAAACTGACCCTTTTATTTTTTATAGTAAGTCAAGTTTTGAGGTCAAGTTTTCTACACCAGAGTTAGTTGTGGAGGTACCTAAACCATTCTCATATAAGAGCAACAAAGCTATCCCATGGAAATATAAGAATCAGGTAGTCATGATCAGAGAATTAACCTTCGCAATTGCTGTAATGGAACTATTAAGAGTTAGTCACCTAACATATAGATGTAGGTGTTACGTTCTCCCAGCTCAAGAAAAATAGAAGGTTGCTGCATCTCCAAGCACCAGTACCACTCAGGCCCAAGCAAAGAATTTTAAGCCTAAGAAAGTTAATGAAGTAGTGAGTGAAAGAGAAGCCATAGAGTTTCTCAAGTTCATCAAGCACAATGAGTACCGCATTATGGACTAGTTAAGCAAACAACCCACAAAAATCTCTATGCTATCTTTGCTTCTTAATTCGGAGGTTCACCAAAATGCATTACTGAAGATGTTAAATGAAGCATACATACCATCAGACATCTTCGTAGACAAATTGGATCAGCTAGTTAACAATAACACAGCCAATAATTATATCTCTTTCACTGCTGAGGAGATCTTACTCGAAAGCAGGGGCAGTTATAAAGCTTTGCATATCATTACCAGTTGCAAGAAACACATTTTGCCCAAAGTACTCATAAACAATGGGTCAGCCCTGGATGTCATGCCTATGACTGCATTAAGCAAACTCCCTGTTAATCAGTCTAACATTGAGAGTAGCCACACCATAGTTTGAGCTTTTAATGGAACATGTCACGGAGAAATTAGAAATATCATAATCCAACTTCAGATAGCCTATGTATATATGAAATGGACTATCAAGTTATGGCTATTAATCCTTCTTGCAACTGCCTATTAGGAAGGCCATGGATACACTCTGCTGGAGCCATCCCATCCTCTCCCCATCAGAAGCTTAAATTTATGATAGATGATAAAGTAATCACCATCAGAGCTAAAGAAAAAATTATCGCCACTACTTTAACTAAGGATATCTACATAGAGCCTAATGAAGATGCACTAGATTCATCATTCCAATCCTTCGAGTTCGTCAATCAACATTTATAGGAAAAGGATTGCCAATAGTTGAATCTCTCCTATCAAAGAGTACTCACTCGGGTTTAAAAATAACCATCAGTAAAGGTTCACATGCTAGAAAAAGGGCTTGGAAAGAATTTGCAAGGAATGACCCGAGCTCTATAGGTAACCACTCAAGTAAACAAAAGAGGCTTAGGTTTAAGGCTAAGGCACAGTCAAGAAGGCAGCAAGAAAGGAGGATCTACAACTAGGAGATGACATAATCGTTAGGTCAATAGGGGAATTAAAGCCAATAATATTCCTGTCTCTCTATAAGATATTCTATTTGGGAGGACGCATCGATTTAAGCCAACCAGAAGAGTAAAAGACTAAAGATGTCTTGGTCATCTTAAACGAAGCCTTCTACTACCTCAATCTCCAGAATACTAATCTGTAGAATTCTTATCCTTCTATCAAGACCTGATTTTGATGACGGAGTCATGATGGAAGCCCTAGCACTTTTCCTGTCCCTTTCATGTAATGTCAAGAAATGAAAACCTACATGCCCTCGCCTAAAGGCAGGTAGGTGTCCTATGTAAGGGGCATTTTTATCAAACATTATCGATGAAGTGACTTTTCAATCTCTGTGTCTCAATTATTCTTTTAGATTCATTCTTATCTGAATCCCCAGCTTATGTGTATGCTATTTGCAATGTTTATTTCTTCACCTTTTTCATTGTGCTAACAATAGTGACGTGGATGTGTCTAATGGGTTGCTAGAGATCGATTTCGAATAATTAATTTGCACTAGTGAAGTTGATCCTAAAGAAGATTTCAAAGAGAGCTCTATACCACCATACATCTTATGATTAGTTAAGCAGGAGGAGAAGTAGATCATGCCCCATGAAGACCTAAGAAAAGTTATAAATCTGGGTACTCAAGAGGATCGAAATGAGGTTAAAATCAAAACCTCAATAAAGTCAACAATTAAGACCGAGCTAATGACCTACTCCATGAATATCAAGATGTATTTGCTTGGTCATATCAAGACATGCCAGGACTAGAAACTAATATAGTGGTCCACAAGCTTCCCATCAAGCCCGGATGCAAATTGATCTAGTAAAAGTTGAGAAGGATGAAGCCAAAAATGCTCCTCAAAGTTAAAGAAGAAGTCAAAAAGCAGTTTGATGCGAGGTTTATCGAAGTAGCCAAGTATCCAGAATGGGTTGCTAATATAGTCTAGTCCCAAAAAAAGATGGCAAAGTACAAATGTGCATTATCGGATCTGAATTGAGCTAGTCCCAATGATAACTTCCTGCTACCCCACATTGACATTCTAGTAGACAAAATGGCCAAGACTTCTCTTTTCTCCTTCATGGATGGATTTTTAGCCTATAACCAGATTAAGATGGCGCTTGAAGACTTGGAGAAAATAACTTTAGTAACCATGTGGGGGACATTTTGCTATAATGTCATGCCCTTCAAACTTAAAAATGCTGGGGCAACCTATCGACGGCCATGGTAGCTTTGTTTCATGACATGATGCACAAAGAAATTAAGGTCTACGTTAACAACATAATTGCCAAGTCAACGAAAGAGGGTAAGCATGTCACAGACCTTTAAAAACTCTTCGAATGGCTATAAAAATTTGAACTCAAATTGAATCCTGCTAAGTGTACCTTCAGAGTCACTTCAGGTAAGCATCTAGGCTTTATAGTCAGCGAAAAAGGGATTGAAGTTGACCCAGACAAAGTCAACACCATTTAAGATATGCCACCACCTTAAACCCAAAAGAAAGTGAGAAACTTTTTGGGGAGACTAAACTACATTGCTAGATTCATATCCTAGCTTACTGACAAATGTGACCTTATCTTTTGGCTTCTTCACAAACAAAATTTGAGAGAGTGGAGTAAGGCATGTCAAGAAGCCTTTGATAAACTCAAACATTATTTGTCAAGCCCACTAGTATTGGTACCACTGTTGCCTAATTGACCTTTAATCCTTTACTTTGTAGTTTTTGACAAGTTTATGGGTTATGTATTAGGGCAGCATGATAAGTCAGGAAAGAAGGAACAAGTAATCTACTACTTAAGCAAAAAGTTCACGGAATATGAGTGCAACTACTCCACAATCGAGAAGTTATGCTATACTTTGGTATGGACAATCGAGAGACTCAGGCAGTATATGTTATATCACACCACATGGTTGATTGCAAGGCTTGATCCTATCAAGTATCTTTGTGAAGCCCCTTCACTATCAGGAAGCTTGGCTAGATGGTAAGTCCTACTTTCTGAATACGACATTGCCTATGTCAGTCAAAAGGCCATCAAGGGCAGTATGATAGCTAATTTTTTGGCAAGTTAAGCAATAGATGATTATTAACCCTTGACTTTCAACTTCCCAGATAAAGATCTAATGTGCATTTTTTAAGACAAAAACACCTTTAACCAAGATTGATCCTAGAAGCTATATTTTAATGGAGCATCAAATGCTCTAAGACATAAAATTGGGGCAATATTGATGTCACCTGATAGGAGTCATTATCCATTCACAGCAAGGCTAAATTTCGACTACACAAATAATATCGTAGAATATGAAGCTTGTGTCATGGGGCTTCAAGCAGCCATTGAGAGGAATGTCAAGACATTATAGGTGTTTAGTGATTCAGCCCTAGTCATCTACCAATTGAAAGGGGAATGGCAAACTTGTGACCCCAAGATGATACAATATGGGAAGCTGATAGCAAAACTCAAGAAAGAATTTGATGATATCAGTTTTCAACATTTACCTCAAGAAAAGAACCAAATAGCCAATGCTTTAGCTACCTTGTCATCCATGTTTAAAGTCAATCAAGAGTCAGACGTTGCCTCCATCCAGATGAGCATCTACACAACTCTAGTTCATTGTCATAGCATTGAAAAAGAGAAGGATGGCCTACTATGGTACTATGACATCCTTCGTTACATCGAGGATCAACAATATCCCAAACATGTAATTGAGACTAATAAAAAGACTATCAGAAGGCTGGCTATGGGATTTGTTCTCTATGGAAAAATCTTATACAAAAGAAGTCACAAACAAGTATTGCTCAGATGCGTCGACACTTTTGAAGCCAAAAAGATCCTAGAAGAAGTTCATGAAGGGGTTTGTGGCATACATGTTAATGGACATCAGATGGCCAAGCAAATCATGAGAGCAGGTTATTACTAGTTGACCCTTAAGAGGACTGTATCAATTACACCCGAAAATGCCATAGATGTCAAATCTATGCAGACATATCAATGTCCCTCCAATGCCATTTCACGTCATGACGGTCCCGTGGCCCTTCTCTATGTGGGTGATGGATGTGATTGGGCCGATCACCCTTAAAGCTTTTAATGGGCACTGTTTTATCTTGGTAGCAATTGACTATTTCACCAAATAGGTGGAGGCTGCCTCATATGCTAATGTCACTAGATTGACTATTTGTAAGTTTGTCAAGCAGAACATCATCTGCAGATATGACCTCCTGAACCAAATCATCATAGAGAATGCAAGCAACTTAAATAATAAAATGATGCAAGCAGTCTACTTATAGTTCCAGATCCAACATCATAATTTTGTCCTTTATCGCCCAAAGATGAATGAAGCAGTCGAGGCGGCCAACAAATATATCAAAAAAATAGTTGAAAAAATTACCGAGACTTATAAAGACTGGCATGAAAAGCTATCCTTTGAACTTTTTGCCTATCGGACCTCAGTTCGCACTTCCACAGGCGCTACCCCATTCTCCCTTGTTTATGGGATGGAAGTTATATTGCTTATCGAAGTAGAGATCTCTTTTCTCAAAGTCTTGATGGAAACCAAACATGAAAAGGCTAAATGGGTCAAGAATAGATACGACCAGCTAAATCTCATCAAGGAAAAATGCATGAAAGCCATCTGCCATGGTCAAATCTATTAAAGACGCATGATCTGAGCCCACATAAAAAAGATGCGCCCATGACAATTTCACCTAGGCAAATTGGTCTTGAAGATGATCCTCCCAATTATAAATGCACGAGGCAAGTGGACCCCTAATTGGTCGTGAAGCAAGCCTTTTCTAAAGGGGCCCTAATCATGTCAAAAATGGATGACAATGCCTTGCCCAACCTAGTCAACTCAGATTTCGTCAAGAAATATTACACGTAAAGGGCGAAAACTTAAAAAGGCATCTTTAAAAAAAAACAAAAACAAAAAAAAACAAAAAAAAGAAAGAAAAAAACAAAAAAAGGTCCAAATGAAAATCTGAAAAAGGCATCTGGGCAGCCAACCTGACTATAGTTAAAAACCCATAAGGATAACTTGAGAAGATCAATTTTGATAGGGCATAGACTGAGATCACTTACAAAACAAAGTGAAGCAATCCTAGGGATCTTT
>JBBYHK010028978.1:0-10115 GCA_038382065.1 Adansonia grandidieri | reverse complement strand
TTTAACTTTGTAGGATTTTAAAATTCATCAATTCAAAATATCAACATTTGTAGTTGCACTATTTAGATAAATATTTTTTAAAAAAATTGACTATTGAAATTAATTTGATAAAATTAAAAAATAATTATAAATAATAATATTCAAAATAAAATAAGAAAATTAGATTAGCAAAAATGTATAGATATTCCTAATCATATAAAAATAAAAAATAAATTTTAAAATGGGTTTATTGTAGTTAAAATTGAAAAAAATAATCAAGTTAGAAAAGAAAACATAATAAATGCTAATATCTAGTAAAAGGGAATTTAAGCCATCTAAAATTCATCATTCAAATTCCAAAAATTTTAAAAAATTTTATTTTTCTTTTACCAGAAAAAAATTTCATTTTAGAATTTTCAATGTCTATTTATAAATGAATTCCCTCATCAAATCCCTTATCTAATCACACGCTAAGGTAATCTATCCTTTCTCTAATAGAACAAACCCCTTCATGAAGAGAACCAACTCTTTCACAAAGTAGTTAACCTTTTCACTAAGGAAACCAATTCTTTTAGAAAAAAGTGCTATAATAGTATGTACATATAACAAATTAAACTCTAAACCCAGTCAATTACTACTAAATAATTTAAAACTGCTCTAGAAAAACAAGTTTGCTAAGATAAACTTTGAAAAAGCAAGCACATGAATATGTATATAGAAGTATAAAAGAGTGTACATATAGGATAGCTATATGTACATTCAACAAAAAGATATTTACATTTTTATATTGTGACAAATTCAACTATAAACCCTAATTAGTAACTCCTAAATCCATTAAAACTACTCTACAATAAAAACTTCACTGAGAAGCTTTAAGAACAAGCCCACTTATTTGTACATAAAAGAATAGCAATATGTACACAAGAAATTTATGTACATTTTATATTTTGACAAATTCATACCTAAACCCAATCAATTACTCCTTAAATTATAATGACATATATGTTACATATAATTATAACAGCATGTACATATCATAAATTCAAATCTAAAACCCCAATCAATTACTCCTTAGATCATTTAAAACTACTTTCAATAACAAGTTTACTAAGATAAACTTTAAGAAAGTAAGCCCACATATATTTTTGTAGAAGTATAATGTATGTACATAGAGGATAGCTATATTAACATTCAACAAAAATATATATACATTTTTATATTGTCGCCTCATTCCCCCTCACGTTTTTTGCTTACTTCGGATGATCCAAAATGCGAACGTTTTTGACTTAAAAAATATGGTATTTGGTTACAGCCTTTGAGTCATCCTTTGGTCGAGATTTGGATTAGGCATGATAATATGTAGGGAAGGGACTATCGGACGAATCGCTCATCCAACTAATCTTGGAAAGTTACCATGAAGTAACCATAAATTTGTAGTTGCCACCAACTATTTCGGGCTAGGCATGATCGAATGCTTATTGAAAATAATATCTTAATTTACATTACTTGAAACATTGATTTCAAGGTTTACTAGGTTCAGAGATTCGTTGGTTGGGTTTGGGAGTTGGTTACACATGGGGAAGGATTAGCACCCCAACAACACCTGAAATCAGTACCTTAGAATTATATTTTACTTCGGTTTCGATTAATCGATTCCATTTGGTCATTATTTAGATATAATCCTCTTTTATGCATGAATTTTTTTGTGAAAATTGTAGATCTGGGTTTTAAAAGAAAATTATATCACCTATGCAATGCAAAGGTATGACGAACATAGGGATTTTTAACTAAAATAATTTTCGGATTAAATTCTAAAAGTTAAATATTCAGTGTTAGGCACTTGAGAGATATCGACATGGAACATTTCGTTATAATTTTTTTGAAAGCAATTTTAAATATGAATACATCATAGTTAGTACAAAAAGGAAACATGTTAGTAAGACGATAAAGGATAGAATAATTTCACAGAAAAAAATCACAAACAAAAGAACGTAAAAAGGAGGGATAATCGAAATGCATCTCCTAATTGCCTATGATTATTGAAGCATAACCAAAATGACAATTTAGAGATATGTTTGGATTCAGTGGTAATTTAAAGGACGAAAAAAGTGTTAATTGGAACAATATGGGATATCTGAAAGAGAGAAAATTTTGGATTTTTAAATAAAAATGGGGTTGAAGTATCCCCTTAAAAAGGTGGGGTTGGAGTATCCCTAAGAATGAAAATTTTTTAATGATTTAAGAAAACAACTAGGAATCTCGAATGAATTCCAGAGAGAAAATTCAAAATTTTTAGTGGAAAACATGGTTAGAGTATTCTTTCAGAGTGATAGGGTTTGAGTATCCTTGAAAATGAAAATTTTTGATGTTTAAAGAAAATAATTAGGAATCTCGAATAACTCTGAGAGAGAAAATTTGAGTTTTTAGTGAAAAATAGGGTTAGAGTATTCCCGCAGAGTGGTGGGGTTGGAGTATCCCTAAGAATAAAAATTTTTAATGTTTTAAGAAAATAATTAGGAATCTTGAATGAATTCAATTGAGAAAATTCAAGTCTTTTTAGTGGAAAATGTAGCTAGAGTATCCTCTCAAAGTGGTGGCGTTAGAGTATCCCCAAAGATGAAAATTTTAATGTTTTAAAAGAAAAAGATATTTTGAAAAAAAGGTATTTTGAAAATAGAAAACAGAAGATTTGTACAAAATATATTTTCTTCTTAAGCCTTGATCCTAGCTTAAAGGGTTTGAGTAGTAGAGGAACCAATTCGGATACATTTCGAGACGTTAGAATATCTTTACAAAGATGTTTTAGAAATTGGGTTAATACAGGGGATAGCATCACGTTGTCTCCCTTCTTGAATTTATTCTGGGTTTATCCAAAGGCTTTAAAGAGGTAAATGAGGTATCATTAGAAAGGCAACTTGACGAGAATTAATATAAAAATTATTCCAAAAATCCTACAAGATCACATTCTAGGCACAATTAATTTTTGAAATTTAGCCTGTCTTGACACTAGCAGCATTTATAGGGGAAAAAGACATGATGGATTTTAAAAAATCATTTTGGACTTATTTGGATCGTTAAATCATAAACAATACCTTTTCAAAAATGGAATTTTGTAAACATTCTGGGAAAAATGTTTAAAATATACAAAAACAAAATCACCTTATGGACCAAAATATTCTAAACAGAATATAACATAGGGTTCTAGGGGTTTTATAGCAAAGGTTCAAAAATTCGTAATCCTTTCATTCAGAGTGATCCAAAGGTAAACAAGATATCATTCGAAAGGTATTTCAATTCCCTTTAAGGAAAAAACATCAACAAATTCTAAAAAAATCATTTATTGTTTGAAAATAATTTTTTATCTTAAACTATAGTGCTGTCAGAGCAAAAATTAGGGACTATTCAATTTTTTAGGTTTCTTGGGGGTCAAATTTGAGTTATAAACATCCAAATGTCCATAACATAGGGAAAAGAATAACACAAGCATCACAAGTTCATTCCATACTCTTTGAGTAGTTTGAGATGATGAAACAACCTATTGACCATGCAACAGGAAGATGTTAAACTCAAGATCAAGGCTTAATATATATATTTTATCAAATAAAAGATTTTATTTGAAAAATAGCATCTTTAAACTTATTTTATCATGAATCCAAGTTTGAAATGTTTAATTTGTCCTCAAGATTCAAGGTAGATTTTATGAAAACATTAAATCCATGCTATTCACCATCTATTAGAGGTAGCATGAATTTAACTTGGGGATTTTTTTTAAATAAGATTTTTACCAAACAAGCAAACATCTTGACAGATGTAATGGACAAAATACAACAAACACAAAAATGAAGAGGGATAACACATGCAAACACAAAAATGACATTTTGACATGGAAAATACGACAAAAAATGCAAGGAGGTGATAAATAAGATGCATGGAAATGATTACTCTAAGAATGGCATAAAAAATCATGCTCTGGAAGATGACATGAACATATTTAAGTAAAACAAAAACATGCTCGAATTTTCAAGATAGTATTTTTATGCCATGAGACTCCTTAAAATGTAAAAAAATTCATGGACATACTGAATGCATGTTAGGAAGAACATCCAAACATGTGTTAAGCATGTGAAAATGGGTGAAACCTGACATACAATGCATGAATAAGGGACTGCTTTGATGAAAGAAAAAAGGGGAAGATGTTTGGCCTACCAAGCAACATTAAGGCATCAAAATCATCAAATCCTAAGACTACCACAACCAAGGCAACAATAATGCATGAAAGTCCTAGATGGTCATGGCAGCATAAACGGTTCACTGAAAGTGCTAAAAATGAAAAAAAAAATTAAGCTAGGTGAGAAAATATACCAAAAGCCTTATGCTTTAGCCTTTTCTATTGAACAATAGCTTTGGACTCACTTTCTTTCTTTTTTAAGGTTGATGTGCAAGGAAATGATTAAAAAAAGGGTCTTTTGGTTAGATGTTGATGGAAGAAAGTTTTAAGAGGAATGATGAATGGAACAAAAGGTCTCAGAAGTGTTTTTGGTGGTGATTTTAAAAAGTTACAAAAATGGAAGAAGGTTAAGGATGAAAGGTAATGAAATAGTGTTTTTTAGAGTCTATTTTTTTTGAAGGTTGCTTAAGGTTTTAATTTTTTTAGAGATTGCTAGAAAAATGATTAAAGATGGTTGAGCTAACTTTGGCCTTCTTTTAAATTCAAGGTTCGACCAATGCTTTTTAGAGATAAGGTAAGGGCATTTTTTATCTTTCATTCATGTACTAGGGGACAACACTAAGTACTATGCTTAATGGCTCTTATTTCCATTGGTTCTTTCATGCAGAGTAGTGGTGCAGAAAGGCTGAAATAGCCTGCAACTAGAGAAAAGCCAAGCATGCCCTCTGACAAACTATATATTTCATGATATCGTGGGCTATTTGGGCTTTAAAAATTTGTTTAAATGAAATCAGAAGCCCATAGTTGAGGCTTGATATGAATTATGATGATTTTTTATGCAAGAAACACGTTTGAATCAGATTTTCAAAGGCTAAAAAATGGCTTGAGCTGGCCAAAAATACCTTGATGTATCGATACAAAATATTTTGCATTGAAACACAAGGTAACTTTTACCCATGAGTATCAATATAATGGGTCTTCAGACTTAGAGGCCTGTGTCAATACATCATGTATTTGCATAGATACTCCTACTTGTGTATTGATACATTTTGCCAAAAATCACAACTTTAGCTACTACCAAGGCCTGTATTGATACAAACACACTAAATATTAAGACTACACCTTAGGTATTGATACCAAACCCTCTTATATCGATACTACATGTGAAAATTTGAATTTTTAGTGATATGAAAGATTTATATCAATACTTATGCACCAATATGACTTGCACATACCTTAGGCTTTTAAATACCTCACCTTGGTCATAAATAGTGGAAAACTGACCTTTGCTCATCTGAATAACTTCATGACACCCTTAATAGTGACCTTTAATCCCTTATTTTTACATTTTTCTTTAATATGACCCTAAGCATTTTAGATCTTCCCAAAAAATTTTTTGCCTGGTGCCGTGTGGCCTAATAGTGCCTAGCAACATGACATTGAGTAGTCATCCCCATTTTTTTATTTTTTATTCTATTATCTTTCAATTATGTCCTAGGATTCCAAATATTGGCACGGACAAAATGATATGTCTACAACTATCTCATTTTGGTTGTTGATGAGTACCAAGAACAAGGCAAAGACAAATAGACACCATTTTGTTCGGGGAAGATGATGGTTCTGTATACCTACAGAAAAATAAAGATCTAGTTAGTATTATGTTGAGATAGGTAAAGTATATAGGCAATGATCCTAATAGATAAGAAAATTTTAATGAGTTTTATAAGGTTTGACCTTCTTACTAGATTATGGTTTTTTGTATTTAACAGCTAGACAAGCACCAACTAATGTGGGCTTTGACTCAATAGGCATCCGACTCTTTATGGACCAAGGTAGGTAGGCGTCCTACTCTTTAAGGACAGACTTGATAGGTATCTAGCTTATTGCGGATTAAGATAGGTAAGCATCATGCTTTTTGAAAACTGAGGTAGGTCAATGTCCTGCTCTTTGAGGACTGAGGTAGGTAAGCATCTTGCTCTTTGAGGATTGAGGTAGGTAGGCTTCTTGCTCTTTGAAGACCAAGGTAGGTAGGCATCCTACTCTTTGAGAACTGAAGTAAATAGCCATATTCATCTTTAAGGGCTGAGGTTGTAGACACCGAATTTTGTCCCGGTGCTCTTCCTTTGCAGTCTAAAAATATTTGAGATATAAAATTAGGCACTTTTCCACTATAGGTAAATTTTCTTCAAGGGGAATGTACATTTTCAAGACCTATTTAAATGTGCTTAAATGACCACAAGTGTAAGTGACAAAATTAACACCATTTCAAGGGTCTTAAAGAGTAAATCTCAAATAAAAAAAGACAAATTCAAGGTAAAATAGTTAGCTCTTAACCTTATACTTGCAAAATTTTAAAATTTGTTTCTGTAGATGTTATCACGGTCAAATTTCTCATTTTAAAATTTTTTTTTTAAAAATTGGGAAGTTGACCACCATATATTTTTGTTGATCCCTAAGTGGTATTGATGTTGATATGCACTCCAAAAAATCAGGATTGTTCAAGGAAAAACTCATATTGGCATTCTATACAACACGGTGTCAAGTTGTCCATTTTTTAATTAATTTTAAACTTTTCGCAATGCAACAAGTATCATACTTAAGAAAATTTTCAGTAAAAATTGTTTTGAATTTTAAATTTCATCTTTAGTATTTTTATTTTTATAAAATTAATATTCTGATTAATATGATGGATAAAATTCATTTTTATAAAATTTGAACATATATTTTTAAAATTTTCGCTTTCTAAAATATGAACTTTCCTTTATCTGTAAAATTTTTAGTGGGATTTTCTTGAGTTTTGAACTTCAAAATTCTTTAAATATCTCCATTTAACCATCATTAAATTACTTTTTCAAAATTCATTTTATTTTATAATTTTTGCATTTTCATTCAAAATTTTTTCGTTTCCAAAATACAAAGTTTTCTACTCAAATTTTTTTGAGAAGACTTTTCTGAGTTTGTAATTTTTAAAATTCTTCAAATATTATTGTTTAAATCATATTAAATCAGTTTTGAAAAATTCATTTTATTTTATGAGTTTTGCATTTTCTTTTTGAAATTTTCCTATTTCCAAAATACAGAGTTTTCTAGTTTATAAATTTTTTCCAGAAGATTTTTCTAAGTTTATAATTTTTAAAATTCTTCAATATTATTGTTCAATTCACATTAAATCAGTTTTGCAAAAATTATTTTATTTTATAAATTTTGTATTCTCTTTTTGTAGTTTTTCCTATTTCCAAGATACAAAGTTTTCTACTCTGTAATTTTTTTTAGAAGATTTTTTCATGTTTGTAATTTTAAAAATTCTTCAAATATCTTCATTTAATTTATATTAAATCAGGTTTTCAAAATTTGTTTCATTTTATGAGTTTTGTATTTTTTTAGAATTTTCTCCATTTCTAAGATATGAAGTTTTTTACTCCATAAATTTTTTTAAGAGAATTTCTCCTAGTTCAAAATTTTAAAAATTATTAAAATATCATTATTTAATTAATATTAAATCATTTTAAAAAAATTTAATTTATTTTATAAATTTTGGAATTTTTCTGTTAACGAGATATAAAGTTTTTTACTTCGTAATTTTCTTCGATGGGATTTTTCTGCATTTATAATTTTTAAAGTTCTTCAAATATTATTGTTTAATTCATGTTAAATCAGTTTTTCAAAATTCAATTTATTTTATGAATTTTGCATTTAACAATTTTTTTCCAACATGGGTTCTTTCTAGTAAAATTTTAGGAGTTGCTAATTTTAATTTTTTTTTGAAAATTAAAATTATTTTTGTTATTATATCAAATTAAATAAATCATATGAAATTTTATTTTAAATACATAATTTTTAATTTTTTTCAATTTAATCCTTTTAATTAATTTTTACGGTATAATTTTACAGATTTTATAAATATCTTTCAAAATTCTCAAGACTTTGATCATGTCATGCGTGGCATCGTCCACTAAAATACAAAAATCATTAATTTAAATCAAATATAAATTAATAAAAATAAAAAATGTAAAATAAAATAAAATAAAATAATTAAAGAAATAATAAAGAAATTAGTAGAACTTGGTGGGAGCTCTACCACCTTGCTGTCCTTCGACTCCTTTAATTGGATTTTGATTCTTTCATTTCAAGCTTTAGGCTTAGATAGTGAAAAAGAAGGAAAAAAAAAACTAGAAAAAAATAGGGAAAGAAAAAAATTTGTTCGATTTTCAAGCTGTTAAGGTAACTTCTTGAACAAAAATTTTTGTTTTGTTTCTTTCATTCATTTTTAGTTGAAATATTGTTATTTTCATCTATATTTATTTCTGTGTTATTTTTCTTGATAATTTTCATGTTGATTTATGTTGATTTACTTATTATTTATGTTGATTTTTTGCATATTTAACTTAGTAAAAATTATGACATGTAGATATTTTGATATTGATGCAAATATGTGATGAAAAATATTGTTTTTGGTTGAAATATAATACTGGCTGAATAATATATAGACTTGTATTCAATTTATTTTTTTGACTTTTCTTGATATTTAGGACTACTTTGTAATGTTTAAAAGTTTTAGGGATAATTTTCCCAAATTTTTTAAAGCATTGGAAGGTTGATTGTAAGCTTAGCTAAATCTGATTTTGATGAATTTGTGGTGGTTTTATTTTATTTGGCTTATTTTTTAATTATAGAAAACATAAAGACTAAATTGCATAAAATTGCAAAGCTTTTTCTTTGGCCATTTAAGCTTGGTTGAACCTTGTATGACAACCTTAGAAGTGTTTTTATGGTTAGTTTAATATATTTGTATGTGTTTAATGGATTTTATACTATTTTGGGGCCATTTCATAATTTTTAAAACTTTAAGGACTAATTTGCAAAATGCAAAAAAATTGCTTTATGACCGTAAGTGTTTGGCTGAATCATTTTCATGATTTTTTGTGTGGTTTTTATGATTTTTCATGTTATGTTTTGTGTTAATTTATGATTTTTTTTTATGTAGGAACTAAATTGTAAAAATAAATAAATTGTGTTTTAAGGCCATTCATGCCTGGTCAATTACTTGTGTATACTTGTGAAAGTGTTTCCATGTTTATTTTGACGTGCATGAATATATTTTATGCATTTTTCACCATTTTGTGGTTATTTTGTAATTTTAGAAAATTTAAAGATTTATTTGTAAAAATTACAAATTCCTTGTTTCGCCATAGGTGGTTGGCCAAATTGAAATTATGAATATTGATATGATTTTCATGATTTTTTGTGATTAATTTTGTGTTTAATTATGATTTTATCCTTTATACGGACTAAATTGCAAATTAAAAAATATAGTCAGGATCATTTAGAAAACTTTGCATTTTAGAGTTAATATTTTTGACATTTTAAGAATATTTCTAACATTCCTATGGCCTTTCGTAGGGGTGTAGAAATTATTACAACCTTTTGTATTCTCTTGGTTTTCTATTAGGTTACGGAATGCAATTTGCAAAGTTCACAAACTTTTAGCAATTCGTGCATTTTAGGCCAACCTTAATACTTAAATTACCTATGGGAGGTATAGTTGTCTTTTTTTATCATTTTTGAGTTCTCTAGGTTACCGAGATATGTATCGATTAAAGGTAAACCTTAAGGTTATTTTTGGTAATTTTTTAAAATCGAGTCTTATGTGATCTCTTGGATACTTATAGGTTGAATGTGTATAGTAGGACTATGTTCATTTGTTCGTGATGCCATTTTGCCCTTTTTAAGTACTGGGATACCTTTAAGTTGAAGGTATACCCTAAAGGCATTTTGGTAATTTACCTAAAATTGAGTTTTAGATAGTAATCAGGATGCTTTTATGCCAAAGGTATATATTTAGGATAGGTTTATCATTTCATCATCGTATCAGTGTCCATTAGGGTGTTGGGATATTTTCACATCGAATGTATTCCTTAGGGGTATTTTTGTAATTAGCATTAGAGCCAAGTTCTATGTGTTTACTAGG
>JBBYHK010028967.1:0-10115 GCA_038382065.1 Adansonia grandidieri | reverse complement strand
AAAAAAACATATTTTAAAAATTAATTTAAAAATTATTGTAAACTGAGAAATAAAAAAAATTTACAATATTTATATAAAATAGCCAACACCCAACATAACACCTAATAGCTACCATTTGGGAACAATCAATATTAGTATGACAAAAAATCAAATTGTTAATACTGGAGTTTAATCCCAATATAATTACATATGCTCCTTTAAAATTTGCTTGATTACATAATGATCACAGGCCTTAATTATTTTATTTTTTAAAAAATACACATTGTTTGATTGATTCTTGAAAATAGCTATAAAAGTGTTAATTATAAACCTTGTTTATATATAATCAAATTTTCATCCAATCAAATTATTTTTAATTAGTTAATTAATGAAATTAAAAAGAAAACCCCCACATTTTAAGAGTAATAGGTCTTGGACTTGAATCAAGCATAAAGCACCCATATTTTAAGAGTAAAAGGAAAGAAGTGAACTCGTGGCCCTAGATGACTCCATCTTCTTCTATCTATTTGCTATTTTTCCTTTTCAAGTCAATTTACTTAACTATTTTCCATATTTTGTTTATTATGCCAGTCTCTTTGTCTATAAGTATGCAAGGCTTAATATATATATATATATATATATTTATTATATGTATACACCAAGGGTAAAGGCATGTGGCGAGAAAAAGCTGTTTACTATATAACGCTATCATGTGCCTGTTGCTCATGGTTGTTTTCATCTCAGTTTAGATTTTTAGCATAATCCTCAGTCTAGTTTGATTTATATTCATTAGTCTTCTATTGAAACAAAAGTTGTTACATTTTTAATAAATTTTTATGATATTCCATTAGATAATAAACATAAAGTTAAAGCGTCCAAGTTAACAAAGTAATGTTCCACATTATCAAGATATTGCATTAAGTATGTTAGAAAAACATAAAAACGGTGATAATGTATCATTTTATGATATGAAATTAGTAAAACTCCAAATAGAAATTGAAGATATCATTATTAAGATATTGTAAAAAAAACTTGTATCAAGTAGTCCTCCATCTATTAAATAAACTAATATCTAAAGATAAAATTACAGCTAAGTAGTATCTTAAACACTGCTTATATATACATATATATTAGTAAGCTTGTTATGTCTTTTATGAATTGTTATGCTAATGTTTTAATTTATTAAATTTTAAAACTAATTGACGCAAGCATGGAAGCATAAGGTTTTTTTTTTTTTGAAATTATTATATTTATTTTATTTTCTTTCCACTTATGATTGTTGGCAATAGAACATATTAATATATTATATTTATTTATAATGATCAAAAGATTATTACTATTATTTAAAATTTTTTCATCATAGATGGATAAACAAAAAATGAGATAGATATTGAGTACTTATCGAGAGAAAGGTGTCACAGGCAGTTGTTTACATTATGTGTTTTGTTATTTATTAGTATGTAAGTAGAACACGATCACAAAGAGAATTTGCTGATCATAGCATGAATTTAGAAAGAAATAGTGTTAGAAATGAAATAATAAGTCAAATTACTGGTAGCAAGAAAAGTTGAAGTATTGGAAGGATAGAACCTAAAGCTTTTCTAAATTTATGTATAATGTTAGAAAAATATAAGGGCCTAAAACCAACAAGACGAGTTACAATTGAAGAACAAGTCGGTAAAACTCTTTATGTATTGTCGCATCATGAAAAAAATTGAGAAATACAATTTTGGTTTAGATGTTCAGGAGAAACAACTAGTTGTCATTTGCATAGTGTTTTAGGAGCTATAATAGAATTAGAGGGTAGATTCCTTAAGCAGCCAAATGGCTCACGTATTTCGGCTAAAATACTTAAAAACAATAATTTTTCCCTTACTTTAAGGTAAAAAATTCTTATTTACTTTAATTTAACTATAGTTTCATTTATATTCAAATTTAAATATTAATATATAAAATCAATACCAGGATTGTGTTGGAGATGTTGATGGAACGCATACTAGAATTAAGGCATCAAATACAGATGATTCAAAATTTCATGGTAGAAAAGAGTACTTAACCCAAAATGTTTTGGCATCATGTTTATTCGATTTTAAATTCACTTATGTATTACAGAATTATTAAAAACTTACTATTAAGAAAAGTTAGGCTTATAATTCACAGAGGTAATGAATAAATATATTGTATTTAATTTAATTATTTATCAAACTAAAATATTTAGATACTTGAAATTTTGAATTAGTAAATATCATCTTGTTAATGTAGAAATTATGTTGAGATCAAGATTAATTCCACTATATAGAGGAGTGTGCTATCACTTGAAAGAATATTCACATAAACCTCTAACAAAATCCTTGAAAAATTATTCATTCTTAGGCATGCATATTTTCACAATGCAATTGAAAAGCATTTGGTGTTTTAAAAATAAGATTTCCCATTATTGGAAGTGTGGATACACCAACATACGGAGTTTAAATTCAAAATAAAATAATTTTAGTATATTGTATTCTAGATAATTATCTCATAATTATTGATCCTAATGAAGTTGACTATGAACTAGATGCTAGATGTAATGAACAATAGTATTGTGTTTATAAGATTGAAAATGAAAAAGCTACTCAGGAAGAAAAATTAAAAGATTCTATAGTTAATGCCATTAGATAGGTTATAGAAATTGCATAGTTATTATTATTTGTATTTGCTTTTTTAAAGGATTTCATGTATTTATTTAGTTAATCAAATGATCTTATTTCATTTGAACAATTAAACATTATTTTACAATAATTATATTTAATTAGTAGTTTAACTTTTTATATGTTTCTTTGTGAATGTGTAAATTTAACTATGGCAAGAAAGAAAGTGGTTAATGGTTGTAAAAGGGACTAAGGGACAATTAAAGATGATGTTTTGACTTGAACACCAACAATGGATAATGCTCTTGTTGATGCCTTTTTGCATCAACATGATATGGAGAACAAGTAAATGGAATTTTCAAAAAAAGATGCCTATTATAATATAGTCACTGAATTAACAGAAAAATTTTGTAAAAAAATAGAGAAGGAAAAGGTGAAAAATCGTTGGAAGACTATAAAAACTAATTTTTCAAAGTGTGATGACTTGTTCAAGCAAAGAATGAGTGGTTTTTCGTGGAATCCAGTTATCAACTTATAGGGTGCTAAGCCTGACGTTTAAGAACGATTGATTGATGTAAATTTTATTAAAATTTAAATATAATATTTATTTTAATTTAACTTTTTATTGATCTTTGTTAGACCTATTAGCGGTGAATGAAATCAAGCGGAGGGTGAATTGATTTCTCAGACCTTTGACAAATTAAAACTTGGATAAATAAAATTGAGTAATCCAAACAATAAACTTTGGAGTGCAAGTTAGTGAATAAAAATAAACAATTAAAGAAAAGGGAAACAAGACGCAAACTCAATGATTTAGAGAGTTTCGACCTCAACTACCTACATCCTCTACTTGGTCTCACTTGCCTCGAATTTCTATAATTCACTAACTTGAATTATCTACCTTTCAAGGATAAGGTATAACCTTACACTCCCTATCTTTCAAGGCAAAGATAGAAACCTCTACCCTCTATCTTTTCTGGCTAAGATAGAACTCTCTCTAATTACTTTTGAAGGCTAAGTAGAAACCTTCTCTACTTTTCAATGGCTAAGTAGGAACCTTCCCTTTTTTATAAGGATTTGAGTGTAAACAAATAAAACCTCTAAAGGTTAGGTGCTTACAAGAGTTTTAGCTTAGGGAAAGTATGTATCTAAAGATACAAAATGAAGAATACAAAGATAGGAAGATTTAATCCTATATAAAAATAAACTACTTAGCAAAAATGATGAAAAGATGAAATATATGACTCTAAGCATAATCTCTTGGTTCTTCCTCTTGTTGAAGGTGTTAGAGAGGCTTATTTATAGCCTTGATCATAATTATAGTCATTGGGGATATTTGGTGAAAGAATATAGCCGTTGGAGCCTTCAAAATGTCATTTCCCTTTGTTCCCCATGCCTTTGTATCGATACAATACCAAGTGTATCAATACAAGAATTAAAAATGTGACCGTTACAAGCTATTGTATCGATATATCAGGTTGAGTATCGATACTCATTATCTGTATTGATACATTCGGGAGTTTCAGCCAAACCTTAGCTATTGCCAAGCAATGTATCGATACATATGCGTGTCTGCGTTGTATTGATACATAGTAATTTGTGTCGATACATTTACGGGTTTTAAATATGGTATCGATGTATTGATGCATTGTGTCGATACATCCTTTTAAAATCCTTTGTAAAATATTTTTTCTTGGCTTGAATTTAACTTAAACATATCTAAAAAATATTCTAAGTATAAATATGCATTTTGGAACATATATTTTTCAAAAAATAGGCACTTAGTATTTTTCAAAATATTTTTCAATTTAACACAAATACTAAGTTGGAAACAATTGAGTACAAGTTAATTTAGCTTAAGTTATTATTATATCAAAACCAAGATTAATTCAAAGCTAATATAGCTAACAATCTTAGTAATTATATTCTTATATAATAAGGTTTATAATCTTTAAGCATATCAGCATGCCCAGGAATAAGTGACTAAACCCATTCCAAATTATGATAAGATGGTGATTTTTTATGGTAATAATCAAGCCACTAAGAAGCATGCTAAGACTGCATCTCAATTGAAACGACAAAGATAATCTTCCGGAATAGATGATGAATTAAAGAAGAGTGTTGATGATATTATAAGTTAATCTCCTAAATGAGGTAAAATTAAAGAATAATGATATTACATGTTATGATTATATTGATCTCATGACATCTCCACACCCTCATTCTAGAACTCCTTGTGATATTCCAACTAGTTTAATGAATAAAAGAGGTAAAAAATTAAAAGATGTCAAAGGCATAGAACTTATTAGAGAAGATTTTGAAATGATTACTAATTCATTTATTGTGGGTAATGCTATTTATAAAAAAGTCAATGCCAAATTTAATCAAATTTCAAAAAAAGAGATTTGGAATCTTCTAGAAAAGATAAGAATTAATTTAAAATTAATCACAACAGCTTGCTTTTATTTTGTTGTTAATCCAAAGAAAGTTAGAGTAGCACTTGGATGTCCATTTGAGAAAAGAAAAAAGATAATTGAAAAGTCGATATTCGGTTCCTTTGGTCATTCAAGATGTTGAATTTTAATATGTTGAAATAAAATGTCTTGATTAGGATGAATATATTTATTTTCTATTTTGGTATAATAAGCTTGTGTTAAACAAGTATACGTTGATATGTTATTAGCTAACAAGCTCTCTAATTACGAATTATTATTAAAGACTTATTATGGATTTTATTTTATTGTTCGTTTACTTTTTTTGATTATGGTATTACTAATGACAATAAAATAATGAATTAAATAATTTTACGTCACCTAAATTAATGTAAGTGTATCTGACAATAGTTAGACCATTATATATCATAGGCCATGGGTACTGATGAAAGATTGATTTAAAGTTGTTAGTTATTATTAAGTTTCAAATCATTATCAGTTGAGAGAAAATATGAGTCAGTTAATGACCTTAAAAAGGCTATAAAAATGACGAAATCAAAAATAAACAACATGAATTCTACAGCCGCAATTTTATAGTCTAAATTATTATTATTTATTATCAATAATTTATAAAGCATTTCAACAATCATCAATAACCTTTTGATCTATTATCAAATATGGCTATTATCTAAGAAAGTCTTTCTAATCCTAGCCAAATCCATAAGCTCAATATTTTCTATTTGAGTCTCATTACTATTTTTGAAATAATTTCTTACCATGTGTTATTTTTATAAAAAGGATAAACTAAAAAATATTATTATAATAAAGCCTTTCTTTTCCTTTCATTTTTTTTTGTTTAATAGAACAGTGGTTTGATAAAATTCCTTTCTTTTATTAATTGTACTTATCCAAATAAGATATATATATATATATATATCTTTTCCTTTACCCAACTTTCCTTTATTTTCCTTTTCTTTCCCTTATTGTTGTTTATCCATGTGTTTGTGTTTCTTTCTATGTTTTCCTTCTAAATTTTTTATTTCAAAACTTAAAAAAAATTCTCTAAGACATATCAACTCTACTTAATAACTATAACCGAAAATCAAAATTTCTTTTCTTTCTGTTTTATTATTTTTTCAATTTAAACTCCAAATGCTCGAAATTATAGTTGCATGACTTTAACATTCTTTTCCCCTTCTCTTTTCATGGACCACGATGTACCTGTCTTCACCCATCGCCAAAATCATTACCTTTAACAGCAACGATGATGATGATTTTGAAGCCATTGATCATGGTAAAAGATGTAGCAATTATGGTAGGATAAATGAGAGCATTTTGGAGAAGGTCGTGGGAACATGCAGGTTCAAGGCAAAGATGTTAAGTACGATGAGGTTTTAGGCCCCACTAACCCACTGGGGCTTCCTATCAACATGGTCGCCTTACCTTACCATTCCTTCTAGGATTAGCCCTGTTGCTTTGTTGGATTTTTTTATTTTGTTGCCAAATTTCAGGTATCATTTTTTTACTAATTTTGTATTAGTTTTCTTAATTAATAATATTTTCCATGATTATGGCTGTTGTAATTTTAAATAAAAAGTATTTTATTAGGACTCTTACAAAATCATCTTTAATATTTTTTAGTGGCGTAAGGCTTTCTTTTAAGCTCCGTTAAGTTTGTTTTTTGGTTAATTTTTTTCCTTTCGGATGCAAATAGAAAAAGAAAAATGATTAGATACAAAAACGAAAAATATTTTTTGAGAATTAAAAATTTTAAATTGTCCTAATTAATTTGAAACCAAAACACATGATTTATAATGCAAGAATTGTAGAAAAGGAAATATTTAGTAATTGATTTTGATTCCAAAAAGATGTCTTTAGGAAGTTCTAATTATTATTATCGTTTTGATTCCCTGAGAGTTGAACTTTAGTAAATTGTGCCTAGGAAATTGTAGTTGTTAATTCACATTGAAGAATTGTAAGTTGGTAGGCCTTAGCTTGCAATATAAAGCTATGCTTGAGCTCTCTTAAAGGCATCCATTTCTCAAATAAAATTTCAGAATTATTAAAAAAGATATTTTTTCTTGTTTGCTCTAATAAAAGAACCAGCCTATTGGCTATGTTTGACCTTTTTCTTCTCTTAAACCTTCTTTATTGTTGGCAGAATCTTAACTAAATGCTTTGTCCTACATCAATTTGGTGTTAGAGCTCAAATTTGATCTATTTTAAAATTCTATCCTAATCATGGCAACTATCGCCATGTAACCAGCCTTTAAAACTTTGGACGATCTGAAGGGCATGACTCACTCGACTTATAAATGAATGATGGTTGGTTCTGGTTGAGCCTTTGAGCTATCTCTTGATTGAGATTTGGATTAGGTGTGATGGTATAGAGGGGATAGGGACCATCGGACGAGTCAGTCATCTAATTGGACTCGGATGGCCATAACAAAGCCCATAAACTTCGAGTCACCATCGATCCTTTTAGGCTCGTAAGATCGGATGCCTATTGAAATAATATTATGAGTTATGAAACTAGAAACATTGATTTCAAGGTTTATGAAGTCCAAAGATTTGTTGGTTGGGTTTAGGAGTTGGTTACGTGCAAAGAAGGACTAGCATCCCTACGATGTCCAAAATCAATACCTACTAACTAGGTCTCACTTTGATCTTGGTTAAATTGGTTCCATTTGATCTCTATTTAGATATAATCCCCTTTAATGCATGATGTTTTTGAAAATGTAAATCCAAGTTTTTTATTAAGAAAAATTAGATTACCTATGCGCCTCGGAGATGTGAAGAACATAGAGATTTTTTATGAAAACGATATCCAACTTGGATTTTAAAAATTGGATGTTTCGTATTAGGCACTAAAAAGATACCAATAAGGAATATCGCCTCATAAATTTCATTAGAAAACAAATTTTAAATATGAATGCACAATAGCACTATAAAAGGAAACAAGTTAGTGAGGTGAAAAATAAGAAATATAATAATATAATAAAAAAATCACAAACAAAAGAGCATAAAAATGGAGGGGCATCGAAATGTATCTCATAATTGTTTTTGATTATTGAAGAATAACCGAGATGAAAATTTTAGAGACCAGTCTAGATTCAGTGGTAATTTTAAGAACAAAGAGGATTTTTATCAAAAAGGTTTAAGGTATTTGGAAGAGAGCAAATTTTAAGTTTTTGAGGTAAAAACGGGGATGTAGTATCCCCTTAGAGAAATAGGGTTGGAGTGTCCTCTAAAATAGAGTTATGAAAATAGTTAAGAATAAAAAAATTTTATTTTTAATTTTTTAAAAGAGCAGGGTTGGAGTATCACTTCAGAGTAGTGGGGTTGGAGTATCCCTAAAGTTAGAAGAACATTTACAGATAAGGAGAAAATTTAACTTTGATTTAAAAAACGAGGTTAGAGTATCCCCTTTGAGTAGTAGGGTTAGAGTATCTCCACTAGTGAAAATTTTAATATGAAATCCTATTTTTTGTATATTAGTCTTGATCCAAGTAAAAAAGGGTTGATGTTGTGGGGGGAATCAATTGGGAACACTTTTGAGACATCCGAACATCTCGATAAAAAAGGGATTTGAAAATTAGGTTGAAAACAGGGGACAACATCATGTCATCTCCATTTCCAGATTTTGTTCGGGTGCATCTGAAGATTTTAGAGGGTAAAAGAGGTACCGTTGGGAAGGTAACTTGATAGGATTTGATACAAAAATTTCAAAAATTCTAAAAAGTCACTTTCTAGGCAAAATTAATTTTTGAAGTTAGGTTTGTCTCAATGTTGGTAGCATGTACAATTAGAAAGGTATGATGGATTTTGAAAAATCATTCTAAGTTTATCCTGGATCGTTAGATCATAGATAATACCTTTTTAGAAAGGGAATTTTGTGAACATTTTGGGAAAAGTATCTAAAAATTTCATAAAAATCATCTGATGGGCCAAAATGGCCCAACTAGAATGTTGCATGCTTGGTTCTAGGGGTTTTGGATAGCAAAGGTTCGAAAAATCATAGCTCCCTCGTCCGGGATGATCCAAGGACAAATAGGACATTGTTGAAAGGTAATTAGATGCCCTTTAAAGGAAAAATATTAGAAAATTAAAGGAAATATTTTGTGGCTCGAAAATGATTTTTCAAATTTAGACTATGGTGCTGCTAGAGCAAAAACAAGGGGATTATTCGATATTCCAATTTTTTGAAGATGGACTCGGGCTTAGGACGTTCGAATGTCTGAGACAGAAAGTAACACTGGCTTCACAAGTTCACTCCACAATGTCGAAGTAGTTTGGGATAGTGGAACAACCCGTTGACCATGTAGACACCTCATTTTGTTCGGACAGTTTTTGGGTATCTTAGGGGTTTAGATGAAAGGTGACAAAATAAATAAAAAAATAAAGCTGAGGAATGATTCGCCCAGCGACAAAGTTTATTTTGGGAAGGCCTAAAATGCCTATGGATCACTTTAATGAAAAATGCAAAAATGATCACTTTAATGAAAAATGCAAAAATGATCACTTTAATGAAAAATGCAAAAATGAGGCATCAAAGGTTATTTTTAGGGTGTCATTGGATTCAGGTGAGTACGAGAGCCAATTTTCATCTCTTGGTGACCAAGATAAGATAACTCGAGGAACCTAAGGTATATACAGGTCATATGGGTGCCTAAAAACTATCACGAGGCTTTCACTTTACCAAAATTTTGAATTTCCATGTGTAGTATCGATGCAAGAGGGTTTGGTATTGATACCCAAGGTATGGTATCGATACTTGGATTGTTTGTATCGATACAGACCTTGGTAGTAGCTAAAGTTGTGATTTTTGGCAAAATGTATTGATACACAAGCATAAGTATCGATACAAATCCATGGAGTATCGATACTCGCCTCTAAGTCTCGAGACTGGAAACATTTTTTTTGCTCTTGGTATCGATACACAACTTATTGTATCGATACTCAAGAGTTGTGCATCGATACAACAAGTTATGTATCAATACACCAAGACATTTTTGCCTAGTTTGAGCCATTTTTCAGCCTCCAAAAACCCGATTTAAACATGTTTTTGCACCAA
>JBBYHK010028956.1:0-10115 GCA_038382065.1 Adansonia grandidieri | reverse complement strand
TAACATGAATTTGATGCCTACAAGGCATGCCAATTGTCTCAAACTTGCGACAAGAACATTGAATGGTTGTTGCTGCTAAATCGAAAACTACTTCCACCCTGCAGCTTGGTACTCGATACTTGCTTAAATAATAGATTCGTATGAATCCCTGTTCTGTAATAGGTTCACAAAAATGATATAACGTTTCCTGCTATAGCTCTTCCTGGAAAAATGAGAATAATTCCTGTGTATACACAGTAGCCGCATGACCTTTAATGTTATCCAACCTCGTTACCGATTTAGGCATTGTCTACGGACTGAAATAATCAGCCTCGAATTCGTTGGTCCGCATTCTACTAATCCCTTGATCAATGGAACGAACAAATTCTAGATATGCTTTTTTGGACTTCAAATATATACCAAGTGAAGCATTCAATGACTCACACCTTTGTGTGGTTCATAGTGTCCCAAAAAAATGACCTGTTATATATGCTTGTGCCCACATCTCCCTAGTTTTATCTTTTTCGATCACCCATGGGTGATTTTTTGCATTAAATTGTCTGACCATTGCAGTCTACTCACGATCAAATACCTTCGGTGTCCACCATGAACTCATGTATCTACAGAATGCTTGCACAAATAATGGATCACTCATATATGCCTGTGCATTGCGAGCTATATGCCACGTACAAAGCCTGTGCCTAGCATTGGGAATAACAGTTCTAATTGCTCTTTCCATTACCTTATCCCCATCAGTAAGAACTAATGTAGGAGTTTTATTGCACATTGCTTTGAGGAAACTTCTTAAAACCCATTCGAAGGTATCAGTTGTCTTATCAGCAAGTATGGCAACAACAAATACAATTGTTTGATAGTGGTGATTGACACCAACTATAGGCATCAAAGGCCTGTCATAAGCATTCTTCTTATATGTGATATTGAAAGCTATAACATCTCCAAAGCATGCATAGTCGGACCTTGAAGTAGCCTCTGCCCAAAAAAGATTATGCAATCATCTATCATCATTAATGCTATACTTCATATAATATCCAATATCTGATTCTTTTTTAATTTCAAAGTAAGCAAGAACAATATTAACATCACCATTTGATATTTCAGCTTGAGTAAAGGCATGCAGTGCATTGTATAGGTCTTTTGCAACAAAACCAATATTTTGAGATCCACCAGCTTGCTGGGTAAGGTAATTCATTATCTGTGACGTACAGATGCCAACAAATTTCATAGCCTTTGCTTCAACTAGATCTGATTCTTTTATTTGCTGATGAGACCGCAAGAATGATTTTTTTGATGTCTCACACATCTCATGATTATGATTCTCCTCACAATATGTGATTATCCAGTTATTGGATTCCCTCATGTTCAAACGCACACTAGCCTTACATCCGGTTCTAGACAATAGCCTAGGACATCTTTTACGATTGCATGTTTCTATTTTCTAAAGCCTAAAACCCTTCTTTTGAACATACAAATTGTTGACCTACAAGAAGACCAGTGCTGTTAAATCTTGTGCTTGCACGATGAACACTGAAACCTTTTTCAAAAGCATACACCTTGTAAAATCCCCATACATGATCAAGTGAATCAAAACTTATTCCAATTATTTCTTCTCTACATAATTTACTCAAAGGCTTATTATCAGAAGTAACACCATCCATGTTGATAATTTTACCAGATTCAAACTTGGTAGGAGTATGAGCACAATAGACAAAAACTTCATTACCTTCATCACAGATATTTGGTGTTGAATCCATCAAGAACCTGAAAATATTCAATATAACATAAGTATATCATGTAAATCTGACTGAAGACATGCATTAGAGTGTACATATATTGATGTAGTCGAGTAATTATTTCTTAATTCTTCATACCTCAAATTCACATACCTATAATATTTACTTTCAACACTGATGCAAAATCAATAGAATTTTCTCTGCCTAAACCGAATGCTATTGTTATTGCTTAGACGTTGAATTCATCATCTATCCAACAACTATTGGTTGTTGGAAACTTTATTATAGTCTGCATAATTAGTTAGGTGAAGTTATGACTATTAGGTATAGAGCATTTAAGGATTCTGCAAACATAGTAGTGCAAATATAGATTAATATAATTTATATTGGATTATTATATAATATATTTAAAATAATAAAATTTAAAAATAGTAAATACAATTATTATTATACATATATAATATATTTAATTAAAAAATGCTTAATATATGATTAGTAATATACAGAAAAAATAATATTAAAGTCAATATATATGGATACAAATATGCTAAAAAATTACTACGACAAATAATTTTCTACACATATAGTAAATATTTTGTTAGACTAAAAATAATAAATATTGTTAGTAATATACCCAAATAATTTGTTAGACCAAAAAATTATGAAAATTTCTTAACTTCGTACTGTAATGCAGCAATTAATTTTCTATACATATAATGTATGTATTTATATATGAAATAAAAAAAAGTGAGAAAAGTAATGTTATTTTCTGTAAAAACATTTTTACATACATACATTATAGATATGATAATATATTTATGTAATATGATAATATTGTTAGGTTATTTCATAATGCCTGTATGTAACAACTAACATATAAACATTACGTTTGAAGATTCTTTACTCACAGACATTACAAATTTCAAAATTACATGTAATTTTCGTAATGTTTAATTGTTATTTTCCCAACTAAGAGAAAATATGAATTTCACAAAAAATTATTTTTTTATCTTAATATATAATAACAATTATTAGTAATACACCCAAATAATTTATTAGACCAAAAAATTATGAAAATTTCTTAAATTCATACTATAATGCAGTAATTAATTTTTATACGTATAATGTATTTATTTATATATGAAATAAAAAAATGTGAGAAAAGTAATGTTATTTTTCGTAAAAGCATGTTTTACATACATACATTACATATATGATAATATATTTATGTAATGTGATAATGTTTTTATGTTATTTGATAATGCCTGCATGTAACAAATAACATACAACATTACGTTTGAAGATTCTTTACTCACAGACATTACAAATATCAAAACTTATATGTAATTCTTATAATGTTTAGTTGTTATTTTCCCAACTAAGAGAAAATATGAATTTCACATAAAATTATTTTTTATCTTAATATATAATAACAATTATCAGTAATATACCCAAATAATTTGTTAGACCAAAAAATTATGAAAATTTCTTAACTTCATACTATAATGCAGCAATTAATTTTCTATACGTATAATGTATCTATTTACATATGAAATAAAAAAATTTAAGAAAAGTAATGTTATTTTCCGTAAAAGCATGTTTTACATAGATATATTACAAATATGATAATATATTTATGTAATGTGATAATATTTTTATGTTATTTGATAATACCTGTATGTAACAAATAACATAAAAATATTACGTTTGAAGATTCTTTACTCATAGATATTATAAATTTAAAAAATTACATGCTAACATTATATAAACTGTAATATGTATATGTAATTATAATAAATTTATGTAATTATAATCAAAATGCATAATACATATTTTTATAACATATGATAATAAACTTATGTAATAGATAATATAATTTATGTAACTTCAAAATTTCATTACCTTTGCTAATGTATTTATGTAACTTGCAAAATTTTTTTGTGAATATAATAAATTTATGTTTTATAATTTTTATTACCTTTTATCATATTTCATGTATTTCATAATATATACATGTAATTGTAAGAAGAATATGTAATACTGTTTATATTATCTATGATAATAAACTTATGTAATACATAAAAGTTTTATGTAAATAGAAAAAATTTATACATTATAATTTTTATTATATATCATTATAGTTTATGTAAATAAATAATGTATTTATATAATTGTAATAAAAATATGTAATATAAATTTATATTATCAATTATAATAATTTATGCAATCATAATAATTTTATGTTAATTATATGATAATTTATGTAAAAATTTTTGCAACCGATTTAACCGGTTGCAAGTTCAACCTTAACTTAAGCTTATGTTAATAGCCTTACCCTAGAATCCCCCCCTCTTTCCTCTCTAACCGCTCCATTGCAATTATTATACACTCATATTCTTCGAAAAATATATCAACTTTTCTGTAAAATTGATAAAAAAAGTTCTATTTTTAAAAAAATATAGTTGATAATTTTAAATATAATACAAATGAATATGAAGTATTTAGTAAATATGAAAATAATTTAATAAATACTTTTTTAATTGTAATATTAATCTAAATTAAGTCTTAAATTTTTAATTTTTAATTTGTATTTAAATAAACATGCAATTTTTAATTTATAACTAAATAAATTATAACATAAATTAATTTTTATTTAAAATAAAATATTATTCAAGTGCCAATAAAAATAAACATTTATTTAAAAAGTAATGATGCTTCAAGGTTAAATCACATCCAAGAGACCAAAAATGAGAAAAAGATATTAATTTCCGTTCACACTAAGTAGAAAACAACTAGAACTCCTCTTGCAGGTTAATTTTTAATACTTATAAATATTTAATTAATTGATAATCATATAATTTTAAGGTAATCATATTAAATAATTATTATTTATTTAAATAATTTTTTATGCATTTACATTAATTAAATAAATTTAGAGTTAAAATTGAATTACTATGAAAATATAACATAAAAATAATTAAAATATGATAAAATATAAAAATAACATAAACATGATACGAATATACGAATATGTCAAAATCTATATAAATGAATTATTAACATATAAAAATTAATATAAATTTATATTACTTTAAATACACACAAAAATAACAGTGATATGTACGAACATACAAATTATTCTCTAAATTGAATCATCATGGTAAATTATGCAAATATGTCACAAACTGAGGCACGACACGAACACATAAGTTTTTCTCTAAATTGAATAGCAATAACAAACTATAAAAAAATATAAAATGAATTTAGATACGACACGAACAGAATATAAGAAAAATTATTAAAATAATAATACAAAAATAATTTGAACACAACACAAATAATTGAACTCATTAAAATATACATAAACGAATTATTAACGTGTAAAAATTTATATAAATTTATAATTTTTGAACTTAAAAAAAGTACATGAGCACATAAATTTTTCTATAAATTGAATAACAATGATAAATTATGCAAAAAAAATTATGAATTGAGAAATAACGTGCAATTTTTTTATATTGAATCACAATGACAAACTATGCAAAATATGTAATAAATTAACATATGATATAAACATATTATAAAAATAATTAAATCACAATACAAAAAATTGAACATAATATAAATAAATAAACATCTTAAAATATATATATATATAAATTCATATAAATTTATAATATTTTAAATAATAAAAAATTTAAATTCAAACACGCAATATTTTTTCTCTTTCTCTACTTTTTCCCCCTTTCTTTCTTCTTTTCATGGCCCGGAAAAAAACAAATGGTTAACATAAGTCAACGTAATAACAATTCATGTAGTTCACTTTATATGTACTAGACTTATACCCCCATTTTGCTTAGCGGCTTTTTATTTTTATTTTATAAATTTTAATTATTATTAATAAAAATTAATTGTAAATTAAATTTTATTGAATAATAATTATGTATTTAAATTTTTTATATAAATTTGAGTATGAATTTTAATCAAAATTAATTTAAATTAAATTTTATTAAATAATAGTTATTAGTTTAAATTTGCGTTTAGAATTAGGTAAAGATTTTAAATCAATCCGCGAGTCAACTTGTGTATTAATTACTTTAAATAAATCATTTAAAAATAAAATAAAATAAAATAATTAATAGCATAAATTTATTTTTTAAAACTTTTCATTGATCGATTCGGGTATGAATCCTAAACTGATTTACGAGTTAACATGTGATCAATCTCTTTAAATAAATTTTTAAAATTAACATAAAATAATTAATAAAATAATTTTCATTTTATTTTTTAGGTGAGTTTGATATAGATTTTAAATTGATCCGTGAGTTAATATGCAAATAAATCCTTTAAATATATCATTTAAAAATAACATAAAGGTAGTTAATAAAATAAAAATTTTAAAAACTTTTTCCCAAAGCAAGTCAAGTTGTGAATCAACTCCTTTAAATACAAAATCTAAAAACAAAATAAAATTATCAATTAATAAAATAATTTTTTTAACTTGTTATGTGCTTATTAGATACATACCTTAAATAGACTCCTGGATCACGTACAGAATAACTCTTTTAAATATATCATTTAAAAATAAAATATAAGAACTTAAATATAAAAAACTAAAAATAACGAATAAAATAAACTTATATTTTTTCTCTAGCTGGTTGAGTATGGATTCTAAACCAACTCGTAAATTATCATGAAGATCAAATCCTTTAATAAAAAATAAATATAAAAACTAAAAATAATTAATAAAATTTTTTATTTTTTCCAATAGATCTAGTTTTGATTTTAAATTAACATATAAATTATCGGACGAATCAACTACTTTAAATACATAATTAACAGAATAAAAAAATAAAAAACCTAAAAATAATTATTAAAATAAATTTTTTTCTCAAGCAGAATGAATACATATATAAAATCAATCTGCAAGTTGCTATACAAACCAAACCCTTAAAATACATAACATTAGCCCCTTTGTTTTTATTTTATCCATATAGTATGTTTGTTCTAAATTGAATCACGACTAACAATTGTTGCCTAAAACATGAGATAAATTGAGACGTGATATAAATATAATATGAAAATTAATATGAATATGATACGGATATATGAATGTATCAAAATATATAAAAATAAATAATTAAAGTGTAAAAACTTATAAATTTATAACATTCTAAACATACGAAAAATAATACAAACATGATATATATAAAATATTAAAACATAACACAAAAATAATATAAATATAAAATGAATATACAAACATATAAAAAATATAAATAAAATAAAATTAATAACTAACATGTTAAAATTTATAATATTTAAGATATTTAAAAAATAATACGAATGCAACCACATAAATTATTTTCTCTCTTACTCTTTCTTTCTCCTTAACTTTCCATTTCACTCTTTCTTTCCTTTTTCTTTTCTTATCTCCCTTCCTTGTTTCTACCCATGAACTAAAAAAAAATGACACTTGTTAGCACATCCTGAATTTGTATATACGAGGCTAGTTCTAAGCCCCCTTCGTTGGAGGATTTTTATTTTTTATAATTTTAATTAATTATTAATAAAAATTAATTTTAAATTAAATTTTAGTACATAATAAAAATGATTTAATTTTTTATTTAAAATCAAATATGAATTTTAAATAGATATACGAATCGTAAATCGATTTATGAGTTAATCTGTCTTTAAATAAATTTATTTTAATTTTTTTCCCGAGAGGGTTGTGTGAGTTCTAAATTGATCCTCAAGTCAACATGCGACTAACCCCATTAGATATATTATTTTAAAATAAAATAAAAATAATTAACAAAATAATTTTCTAATTTTTTTCTAACCAGGTCGGGTATGAATCCTAAATCAACCAGCAAATCAACCTTTTAAATACATTATTTAAAAACTAAATAAAAATATCAATTAAAAAAAAGAATTTTAAATTTTTTCATGCTTTTCAATTAAATATCCTAAACCGACCTAGAGTTACATACAAAACAACTCCTTTAAATACATTGTTCTAAAATAAAATATAAGCATAAATATAAATATAAATCTAAAACTACTAAAAATAATTAATAAAATAAATTTTTGTTTCGTTTTTTCTAGAGTGAGTCTAATATAGACTCATGAATTATCAAACAGATTAATTATTTTAAATATATAATTTGAAAATAAAGTAAAATATATATAAAAATAAAATATTTTTTTTATTTTTTGAACGAATCGAGTATTGATTCTAAATTAACCTCTCAATTATTGTGTGGATTAACCTCATTAAATACATAATCTAAAAATAAAATAAAAACTTAAAAATAATTAATGAAATAGTTTTTTTTTCCTCCAATGGGTCGAGTACAAAGATTAAACCTATATGTGAGTTATTATACAAACCAACTTCTTTAAAATATATTATTTTAAGATAATAAAATAAATTAAAAATATAAATGTAAATGTAAATATAAATCTTATATAAATATATAAAAATCAAAGTTTTTAGTAGAAAAAGAAAATGTCCTACACAGATACCTTAGCTTTTTGACTTGTAGATAGTTTCTAGTCAGCTACATGTGTCTTGCAATTGATTAAAATGATTTGATATAAATTTTAAAATAGAGTATATTTATTTACTTTTATATTTTAGTTGATTTATTACCTTTTTTTTTATAAATATGAAAATTATTTCTTTCCATATCTCAGAGAATATTGCTAACCGTCAACTTTTTATATTATCTTACCTTTATATATATATATATATATATATATATTATATGTCAAAGATATTTGAAAAAAAATAATTATCAAACAACTTTTGATTTGTAAATAATTTTTAATAATTTAATGAAATTGATGCTGGCTAGTTAATTGCATTTATATTTGATAACAAAAATCTCTCTCAATTTTAATTCTTGATTGATTTAATTTTAATCAAGTCTATTATTACTTTGGCTAAATTCGAAATAGCCTTTCTTCAATGATATATTATTAGTTGGGCAAGTAAGTAGTCTAAACCCTAAATCTTAAATTATGGGATTTAAAAAAAAATATTATTTTGTAACCCTAATTCTTAAAACCAAATCAATCTTTAATCCACAAGTGAATAGTTTAAACCCTAAATCTATTATTTTGATATAATATTTAAAAAAAATCAAATTATAGACATTTCTTTATATTTATTACAGAAATCTTATTGATCATTCATTATATATGTTTAACTTTTGTTTTAAATTCGTTAACTTTCCATACTTATATTACCTTAACTTTTAGTGTTTGATTATAAAAATAGAAAGAGTTGATTGATATGAAAAGTTTAAAATAAAATGTCAAATTATATTTTCCATCATAATTATTAATTAAAGGAAACATATATTTAAATTTTGAAAAATCAATTTTTTATTCAAGCTTTGAAATTTACATTTGTTTGTATATATGTTGTTTATAAATATACGATGATATGATAAAGGTAACACATTCAATAAATATTGCAAAAAATTTTCATTCATATTCTTCTACTCCTTTTTATTTTCCTTGATATATAGTTTGAATAGTGGTATAATTATATTTTGCATCAATTTTCTTCATTCTATAATAAGTTAAAATGGTGTTGTATGATTATTAGCTTTGTTAGTATTATTGTATTTTTTTAATAAGTTTTTATTATTTCTTTTTTATTTTAAGATTTTCATATCAAAATAAGAAGATATAATATATTACAAAAAAAACATGAAAAATGGTTAATTTTCAGCCAAAGTTTAGTTCTTTTTGATAGCGACATATGATTTCCAAAATTTAATTTTCCTACTTATTTTATTAAAATTTATTCTAATTAAAAATTTTATATAAAATTTATTAATTATACTATATTTTTTATATATAATTTCATTTTCATAAATTACATGGGTTTAAAATTAGTCTTTATTTAAATCTAAAATGGCAAGCAAAGAAGCATGTGCCGGGCATCAATCCCTTTAGGGTTTATATATATATATATATATATATAAGGTATAGATGTTAGGTAGCAGAGGTGATAATCGAGCAGGTTCGGGATGGATCATTTTGGGTTTAAATTTTTTTGGGTTTGAATTCATTCGGGTTCGGATTTTTTCGGGTTCGAACCAATTCAGGTTTGGGCTAATTCGAGTTCGGGCCAATTCGGGTTCGAGTTTGGGTTAAGATTGGGTTCGGTTTTAAGTATATTTTACATTATTTTTTTAATTTTATGTTAAATATAATTACTTTTACGTAATTTTGAATTCTAAGCTAAGCACGAATTTGGCCCCGTCTGGCCCGAAAAAATCTTAGTTCGATTTTATGGGCCTATCCATGGCTCGAAAAATTTTTGAATTCTATGCTCAAGACCGAATTTGTCCTGGCCGACCTAGTTAA
>JBBYHK010028891.1:19845-52548 GCA_038382065.1 Adansonia grandidieri | reverse complement strand
CCGTAAACACCTTAAATGTCCAACTAGAAGTGGAACTAATGTCATTTGTAATCATATGAGACGTTGTCTTAAGTATCCATTTAATAAGGTTGTTGAAACATTAAAAAAGCAAAAAACCTTAAGTTTTTTAAACTTTTGTAATCAACACAAGAGGGATAGGACGGTAGTTCTGGTTCCAATCTTTGGAAATTTGATCAATCATTATGTAGAAAATATTGTGCAAGGACAATTATTTTAGATAAGCTGCCTTTCAGGATTGTCGATCATGAGGATTTCATGATTTTCACAATATCATGCAGCCTCAATTCCAAGCTCCCTTCAGATTCACTATTATAAAGGACTCTAACAAGCTGATTATGATTCAAACTCTTACTCACCTTTGGTAAGGATGGCTGGCCAATGAATAAGAACATAATGTGGGATGGGTTCGTCTATAATACTATGAGATAGAGTCATGGTAGAACTGGAGAGCTTGAGGGTGAAAGAGTTTCTCTCAACTAAGAATTTTATGAGAATCAAATTCCTATCTGTGTATCCCTTGAGCAACCAAAGATAGCCATGATTTGAGGAAGGTTCGACCAACTTACTAAGTGTTAGTAATCGGGAAAACCTATACTCTTTAGGGAGGAAGAATTCCTCTTCTACTAGGAATTTAGTTTGGGTTTAAATTCCTACTCTGCAGCCTCTAGTGCTTGGCTACAATAAGGATTATTGGTGGGAGTCTTTCACTTAGAAAAAAATTGATTTTCTAAAAGGAAACAATAAAGAAGAGGCTATTGGCCAAGGTGAATACGAAAGGGCTTTTACTGGCCCGGTGTATTCTTTCTCCTCCATTATTGTTTCGGCCACACCCGTAAGAAAGGTTCTATAGGATTTGGCCTTGAGAAAAATAAATGGAAACACTTGCCTTTGGAATTAGATTTTGATATAACATTGGAGAATCCCCAAGCTTTGAGAACGCTTCAACAACCTTTAGTGTGGATCATAATTAGAGGAAATGTTACTCTTAACCTTGGAAAGCTCGTGCAGTGACCATTTCGTCCTAGCGTTCGTGTAGGAAATAACAAATTCAATGTTACGAATATTACAATATATATGATCTCTAAGTCACATGTTTGACAACTTTGGAAATTGTATCTAAACACATGTAAGTCACAACTTACAGATCTTGAGCGAAACCGGTTGTTTTTTTGTTTTTATTTTCGCTGTGCTTTTTGTTTTATTTATGCCTACTCTGATATGCATGAGGTTGAGATGAGACTTTCAAACTGTGGTTTTATGCCTAACATGATCACTTTGATACTGGGTTTGAGGCTGATATTGGGGCATTTAAAATTGTATTCTTGGTTTGTGAAATTATAGGTTTTGAGTCTAAAAACTGCCATTTTTAGTTCCTAGTTGATTTGTGTTTAAAATATCTTAATAAAATTAATTACGAATTTAATATGGTGTTACTTGAATATAGGTGTTCACGAAAACCTCACCAACCAATTTCCACCAATCCATCTACTTTCTTTTCAATTTTTTTCCTTTACATTTTTAAGATATCCAAATTTTCAATATAAAATACTGAAATAAGAAGAAACAGTCTTAGAGATATCAAAAATCCCATCTATCCATCAATTTCTTATCAATACTTTTTTTAATATTTTTTAATATCAAAATTGTCCATATATAATAAAATAAAATAAAATAAAATAAAATTATTTTAAGTATTTCAAAAACTCTCACCATTTAAAAATAAATGTAGGAGATGTTAAAACTATTTCATGTGACAAGTGCAACTGGCATAAAACAACAAAAGGTTCTCATACATTAAATAGTTGAAAATACCCATCAGATTTAAAATTATAGAGTATTTAAATGTGTTTGTTTTAACAACTAGATTTCTTTTAATGACCAAAAAAACAGAGAATTTCGTCTCAGTAATTAAAAATAAATTAGAACATTTTAATCTCATGTTTGAGTATTATCATGTGTAAATTTAACTCAGTTTTTACGTTAATTTATTTTGGTTGTTGATTCATTTTTTATATTATTTATCTATAATATTATAAAAATCCTAATTGAATGAGTCAAATTACATCATTTTAATTAAGAAAATTTTAAGAGTATCAAAATATAAGATTAACAACACATATACTTCTAAAGATATTTATGTCTTTTATTATTTTTAAATTAAAATTAAATCCTTTCTAAAAACTACTCACACTTTTTTAATCAACGACTACCAAAATAATTTTTTTACAAGTGTATCAATCCTAGTAGTTATAATAATTATTTAAATTGATTTGAAAGTTAAACCGATGAAACTTTCATAGTTTTATAGACCAACTATATTAAAAATAAATATTAAATATATAATTTAAATAGTAAATGAGTATTAAATATAATAAATATTTAATTAAAATATGTATTTAATTAAATAATATAAATTTTAATATAGATTTAAAGAATTTACAGATTGAAATCTCATCATATGTATAAATTTTATATTAAAAATTAAAAAAAAAAGTTTCAAATTTAGTGTTTATGATTTTTTAATCACTCATTTTTTACCGTTTAATGATTTTTTTATTATTTTGATAAATCTCCGATTTGATAATATGTATTAGATTGGATGCATCGTCAATTCAATTCAACCTACTAGTATGATTATTTTAACACCGGTTATAATTGAAAATTTTATTTAGGAATGTAGTATTACCTCTAAAAAATTGGTTCCATTTACGTTAATATCTTTGCAAAGTACGAAAAGACAAAAAGTGTTCACACATGATAAAAAAGCGAAATGTCTATCGTGTTTGTACTCTAATTTATTTATACTATTATATAGTGTTTGATTAACTCAATATTATTAATTAAGCGATATCAATTTATTTAAAAAAATTAAACTAAATTATAATTTCTAAATTATCTCACAAAGAAACATATGCAAAAATATATGAGTTGTTTTATTTAAGGGAATGATATCTTTTTAAAAAGGTGATAGTTAGGTGAGCAGTAATTTTTCTAAAAAAATATTTACGAGTTACAAAGTAATAGTTTTTTTTTTTTTTTAAGTGAAAAGATTCTTAAAAGAAATATACTATATAAAATAAATAAAAGAAAAACAAAAGAAAAAAATTAGTAAACATTTATAAAATAAAACATAAAAATATAAATATCAAATCAATCCCTTATTATCTTAAGATTAATAAATTAACCATATGTAAAATATATATATATATATAGGTGACTAAAATGAACTCTCGAATGTTCAAAATTAGGGATATGAACTCGAGCCTGAAAATTCACTTAAAAAAGTTTGAGCTCGAATTTAATTGAACTTGATTTAATAAAAAAGTTAAAAACTCGAATTTAAAATGATCCGAATCTAAAATGACCTAAACTCGAAAGAACTCAAACTCAAAAAAATGAACCCAAGATTGACTTGAATTCAAACTCAAATTTAATACTAAAAAAAATAAAATTGTAATTAAATAATTTTTTATAAAGCAACAACTTTAATTATCAATTTAATTTTAATATTCTTTCGATAATTTAATTAAATATTAAAAATTTATATTTTATATATGATGAAATAGTAATTCATCAAAAATTAAATCACGTCATGAGCTTTGAAAATATTATCAACAAAATATATCATCCAATAATCATATTTTCTCTAATTTAATTGGTTAAACTTGTTGAACATTAAGAGTTTATATACTTAACTAATGAAATTTTATATACTTCTTTGAATATTATTCTTATTATATTATCGTTATTTCAAGTGATAATAATTAGAGTATAATAATAGTATAATAAAGTAATAAGGTAAATTAAAAAATATAAAAGTCATAATAAATAACACTATATCAAAATTTTTAAAAAAAAATTATATGTTAGACTTGGACTAGTAACATAGTAGAAGAGAATATAAGGGTAACATAATAAAAATAAAAAAGCTTAAAAATTAGTATATATTATCAAGCAACATTTGTACCTAAGAGTGCTCACGAGCTAGGTTTAGGTCGGGCTTAAGTATGATATTAACATTAAATATGCTTGCCCAAGCTTAGGCAATATGAGACTCTAATTTTACTCAAGCCCACACATATTTGTAAAGGGATAGTCCAAGCCCATTTAAACCTACTCATATTATATTTTTTTCTAATTTATTTTTTAAAATATATATTTTTAAAATTTAGTCTTTATTAATTTAATTTTTTTTTACTAAGTTTAAAAATATAAATAATTTAACTTAGTTTGTAATGTTTATACTATAATATTATATATGTATTTTTATATGATAAAAATTATATAATATATAAAATATAAAATTATTATATATTATGTAATAATAAAATGAGTTGGAGCCAAGGCACGTCCCATTTTTTAAATTAAGCCTAATTTTTTTGCTCAAACCCATTTTTTGGCCTAATATTTTTCTCTAAACCCTCCAAATATCTAGCTCCCTTCAAGCTTGGATTAATAACTCAGTCCTTGAGTAAATCTAATATGTAGCTAACCACAAATAAAAAAGTTAAAGTAAGTACACAAAAGCATTTTTAAAAACTATATTCAATAGTACTTTAATGGTAAAGACAAAACAATACAATATAAGAACACTAAATAACCAAAAAAAATTAAGAATCTTAATCAATTCATAAATTATTTAATCCATTTGTCACTTGTAAGTATCACCTCAATATTAAAAAAGAATCAAACATCCAAATTAATATCAAAACAAATATTATTATAGATGAAACTTTTATTAACTCTTTATGATTGCAAAACTAATATTAAAAGTATATTGTAAAGATAAAATATGTTGCTATATAACATAGACCAAAAAACAAATTTATGCTTGGGATGTTTTGTTTTAATACTTTGTAAAATGAATATTGTAAAGAATATAATAATACTATTAGTAATTTATTATTAATTATTTTATATATTATTTTCTTTGATTTTGTTTTGAGAGAAATATTTTATACATAATTTTTTTAAAAAATTTAGTTTTCTGTATCTTAATATATTAAAATATAAATATAATTATATAACATGACTTGAAAATGTAAACGTATTGAAATTTACATAGAACAAATTATTAACATATTAAAATTTATATAAAAATATAGTGCCTTTAATACGATAATGAAATAAAAGTAGCACAAATATAAACACGACGAGTGATGATGCACAAAATTGAAAATTTAAATGCAATATGATTATACAACACAAACAAAATTCAAAATAATTAAAACACGACAAAAATATATATAACATATCAATTATTTTAAATATCAATATGACTAATTTGTAATATATAATATTGTAGTAATAAATTATTTAAAAATTAATTTTATATAACAAACTACTTTTATACATAAATATATTAAAAATATCATATTACAACAAAAATATACTTAAAAATAATAATTTAATAATTTATTTTTTGAGACATTAAATTACGTAAAAGTGATTATATTTAACATAAAATAAAAATAATATAAAACATATTGAACCTAAACCTGAACCTGAAAGAGCTTGAACCTTAACAAGCCTGAACTTAAATAGACCCGACTCTAAATGAGTCCAAACTGAACATACTCAAACTCGCATAATTGTCACCTCTACTCAAAATTGCAGCTTGGAAATACTTGGCGAAGGCATTCGTCACTCAATACAAAGCACATTTCAGACCTGCATAATTTTTTTTTTTACTTTATAAAAAGTTTGATTTTTTTTTTAATTTTTTAATTGAATTGATGTTGCTTTTCTCAGTGAATATCCAAATGCTAATAACTTTATTAATCGTATAAATAACACAAATTTAAATTAAAAATATTTTAATCTTTACTTTTATGCAGTAGCTACCCATTAAAAGTAGCTATTTACTTAAAAAGTCTTTTTTTTTTTTTTTTTAAATTTTAACTTATCTTTTACTTTTAAAATATTTGTTTTTATAAAAAAAAAACATTGTTTCACGCATAAAGTGGATATAATAAATTCTAGTACTATTATAATGCTATTTACTGAGTTTGTTGTCAAGAGTTAAACAACACAAATTTAATTTGTACAATTATTAGAAATTAAGTTAAACTATTAGCAATAAACATAAAATAAATTATATTTTTATCTTTTCATATTTTTTAATATTTTTCTTTAAAAAAAAAAACTACCCAATCCTGCATAAAAAATGTAACCATATCTTATACTCCTAAGAAGATAACTCAAATAACTTGCTAAAAAATAAGACTATAAATGAACCCGTCTTGAATGAACAAAACCTTTGTTCTTGCTCGTTTGTTTATTTTTGAATTTGTTCATATTCATTGGAAATTTTGAATTTGTGTTCGTGCTCATTTGTTTAATTCAAATAAACTTGTTCGCAAATACTAAACGAACATGTTCATGAATAAATAATCTATCATATTCATGAACAATTAAAAATATGTTAATTAACAATAAACAAACAAATCTAAATAAATAAACATATTATGTTTAAATATAAAATAATAAAAATAAATATCATTAATTATATTATAAAAAATAAAATGCAAATAATAATTGTTTATTAATTATATTACAATAGAATAATTAATGAGTTTTACATGAGTTTTAAACTATTTATAAATGAGCTTATTCATAAATATAATGAAACGAATATATTATATTTATATTTAGTTCATTTAACAAACAAGTTTTAAAATTTTATCCACATTCCTTAATTTAGCTCAATAAACAAATAAACATGAATAAAAATCAAGCTATACATAAATTATTTATTAAATGCTCTATTCATTTACAACTTATTAAAGAAGGAAAAAAATAATACTCACACTGTTGAAAAAAATTATATAGAAACAAAAACAAAATTAAAACAATCACATAAAATTAAAGATGTTTTGATCTTTTATTTTATTTTATTTCACACGTAACTACCTACTTTTGTAAAAAAAAAAAATTATCCATGTCTAATTCCTTATAAAGTTTTTTAAAACACCCACAAAGTGTATCATATATTAATAATGTTACAAATATTTATTTATTTTTTTGGTATTATTAGAGTTTTATATATAATAGAGATATAAAATTATTCTTGCAAATAATCGAATGAATCTTTTAAATTAGATAATTTTAAATACCTTACCAAAATATGATATAAATATAATATATTTAATAAATATGATATAATATATTAAAATATGATTAATATGAAATATATAATACTTATATTATAATTATGTTTAAAATTTAATAATTTAATAATTTATATTATTTTTATATTAAAAAAACACGAAAGACAATTTACGTACCAGATTTAAAATCTTCTTTAATTTCCAAAAGAAAAAAAAAAAAGAAAAGAATAATACAATATCTAATCTTTTTTCTTTATCTTAATCCCACACGCTTCATCCTCATCTTCATCGTCTTTCACTATAAACCCAACACCTATAACAAATAACATAATTAATCAAAAGAAAAACAGCAAACAAAAGACACACACGAAAACCCTACAAGGAGCAATCATACAAAAATAAAATAAAAGTAACGTACAAGCCGCGCCAAACCGACGTCACCGGTTCAGGAAGTCCAGTTCACGGGTCACATGATTCATTCTGTTTTTTTAACTTTTACCCAGAGCTTTTACTTCACGGGAAAACAGCCACATCCTTCGGTTGGAACTACAACGACGTCGTTGTCTAACGCTAAGCCGAGGCCGTTTTATCCGAACCGGAAACCGAAGCGTACCGGGTCGAGAAAGCTCGAAAGCCACCGTAATCGTTATCGTCTTCCAAATTACCATTCTGCCCCGGGCCTTCATCGAAATTTAACGCATAACTCAAAGGATCATAATGGAATTGCCCATGCCTACCACCGCCGGGAACGAAGCCGCTTCCGCTTTTGTTTCTGTTGAATCTTCTGATAAAAGTCTTCCACCGGGGACCAGCGACGATCTCGGACCATTCTCGGACCTTCTGGAAGGCTCTAACACTCCGTGCCCACAAGCTGGTACCGGACTGGACCTGGGCCGAGCTTATCCGTTGCCAGAAGGCTATCCCGACGGAAGGCGTGCGACGGGAGCTGAAGCAAGGAAAACAGAAGCAGCAACGACTGCTTAGTATAAGGGAATTGGACGTCGTTTCTTCGCATATCGCCGGCTCTACATCTCTATGCGCCGCCATCCCAGACATCGAAACCCTAACCCTCTCTCTGTCTCTCTCTCTCTCTCTCTCTCTCTCTTTCTCTGAGAGCGAGTAATAAATAGCGGAAGAGAATTAAGGAGAGGGAGGGTTGACTGCATAGCAGAAGAGGGTGTTTTAGTAAATTCGCGGGCCAATTTGAGGCGTTGGGTTTTAATTCGGTGCTTGGGGCAGCATTGGAGGGGACAGGATTGGGTGGAAAATCGGTTAGGGGTTTTCTTAATCTAATTGTGGTTTGATTAAAATGAAAGATGATTTTTTTTTTTTTTATATAAACAAAATGAATGATGATTAATTAAGAGGAATCTAATCTAATGTAAGGATGATTAATGAGGAAAGGGTCCTAACAAAGGAGATACGACAGAAATGCTTCCAGTTCACGCTAACATGACAGTGGGACCCCTTATTATTATTGTTATTGATTTTCTAATGCAGCTAGCTAAACAAATTCCCAGTTACGTCGTTTTCTTTTTCTTTTTTGGTAAAGTATTTCATTGGCTAACAAAAGGAAAATATCATTTGGCCATTATTCTTGATATTCGGTTAGGAAGAAGAGTTAAATAATTTTCCTCATTTTATTGATATGGTCGGAGTTAACTTGGAGATTAATTATGGGACAAATGCGATAGTGATTTGATATGTGACCAGCTCGATTGGTCTTTACTCTCAAAATACGAATTTTGATATGCGATTAATTTTATTTAGCTGAAATAAATTAATGATGACTCCAAATCAAATGATCATTTTACAATGAAAATTTAGGGTTAGATTGAGTGTGCGATTCACTTCGATGATATGATTCACTTGTAATTTAAGTCCGATGGGTTGAGATTCGCGTCCTGATCACTTTCTGACATTACCCATAGTAAGTTTGATCTTTTTCCCCTTTAAGGCACCATAATGCCTTAATTTTACTTCATTCGAGGAAATCTGTTCACACTAATAAGCTCTATGTATACTGCATTGCACCCATTTGCATATTTACGTACACTGATGCATTTGTTCATGATATACACTTAATGGGATAAGGGAGTATAAGAAAGATCAACTGAATTTAAGGTTTTCTAAAGGAAATTTCTCTTTTAGAGTAGAAGCAATGGGATTGTCCAGCATAAATGCCCATGGAAGATGAACATAATGCAAGGTTCGAGAAAAGAATTGTATATTGCGAGGCTTAAGAAAAAATGTTGCAAAGACAAAGAAAAATGCAAAGACAGATTCTCTGGCTGACGAGATTTATCATTGCTAAAGGGAAAGAACTAGAGAATACAAGTCTAAGGAATCTAGTGAACAATCCTAATATTGTTGTTAGCTTTTCTAAGGCAAAAAGGCAAGTGCCTCAAGGTATTCAAATTAAGGGAGCAAGTCCTATTATATGAATCCATGTCGACATTAAGTGCAAAATCAACTTCCATGTTGGAGGATCCAATGATCTTCAACTTAGACAAGGTTCTTGAGCAAGAGAATCTCACTTTTAAAGCCCAAAAATAGACCAAAAAAATGACAAAGGAAATATCAGTTTCTAGAGAAAAGAATTAAAGCCTTTGAAGGAGTTAAAGAATTTGGCAGTGTTGACGCTGATGAGCTGAGTTTGTTGCCCAACTTGATCATTCCTCCTAAGTTCAAGACACTGAGTTTTGCAAAATTTAATAGAACAAGCTTTGCAAGCCCACATCAAGATGTTCATTAGGAAAATGATCGAGTGCATTCACAATGATAAGTTATTAATTCATTATTTTTAAGAAAGCTTGTATGGTGTTGCAACAAGATGGTATAACGAGTTAAACTGAAGTCAGATCCAAAGTTGGAATGACCTAGCCAAGGCATTCCTTTAACAATATAAATATATGGCAGAATGGGTACTTGAATGACTTACTCTCTAGAATATGGAGAAGAAGGCGACCAAGACATTTAAATAGTACGCCCAAATGTGGAAAGACTTAGCATCTAAGGTCCAACCACTTCTCATTGAGAAAGAAATAACATTGTTGTTTGTATATAACCATTGCCCTGCCTTTTTACAACAAGCTTATGAGAAGTGCTACAAAGAACTTTATGAACATAGTGCTCTCTTAGGAGACGATTAAGAATGCAATCAAGAGTGGGAAGATATAAAGGGTGAGGCATATAATGATGACAAAAAGAGGATGCCCAAAAATAAAGAAATCATGTCCTAAACTATTTGGATAATAGGTAAGGAATTTTGCACCACCTATTCATACATAGGAATTGATTTGATCGCCATGCTATGGATAATGCTACATCGAGTCTCTACTCAAATTTCAATCCACAACCAATTGTTCCCATGTCTAGCGCAATGCCCATATCTCGGTTAAACTGGCTACTCTGCCCAAAGAACCACTGAATAATCAGAGGAAACAAAAGGGCAGTTAGGATATGACTCTTATAAAGACAATTTTAGTATCTTGCATAGAATTATTCATTAAGCTTATCTAGGACCAACGAATCTCACTGATATATTCTAGGTTAAAGCTAGCAAAGCAAACCCAAATGAAACCCACCCAAGTCAATTTGAGACTGAATTCAATCCAAATTGAGTTTACTTAAAAAGTTAGAGACCCAAATGCAAAAAAATTCAAACCTTAGAAAATTTTATTGGTGTTTGCCCTTGAACCAATTAGATTGGAACATGGGATACGTAGTCAATTAACTACATACAATTTACTATTTAAAGTAAAGAAAAGGTTTTCCTTCATATAGTAGCATGATTGACAATCTTGAAAGCACTAATTGCATGAAGCCCTTAGAACTTAAAAAGCCTTACAAAGGAATTGCAATGTGTTGCAACTATGAGATTCTTATGCATCTTCCTCAATACATCCTTAGTTATCATATTGTCAAGACGGGGCATTGGCAATGCTCAAAGACCAATTCATGTTAAGCCCTCTTACTTAAGAAGTAAGCAACTGATCTCATAGATTGAAGTATGTGAGACACTTAGGATGGCATAGAGGTGCCTGTTTTGTCGAAATAAGTTCACTGAACATGGCCCGAATAAGAACTTCATTTGGTATTATTCAGTAAAGTATCTATGGAATATGCTCTCATGTGCCAATTGTGTAAAATAGTCCTTAGACTTGTGATACTAGGTCATCTTGTATAAGAAGTGTTATGCAAGGTCATCTTGTATACGAACGAGTCCATAATAGATGACTGCTTATGGTAGGGTAGTCTTGGCTATGGCATGAATTGTATGGAAGATGGATTTCCAAAGAGGATTCAGCACTCCTAGTGACAATTGGAGACATATCCCAAATGATCTTAACTTTGGTTAAATAGATTAAAGTTGCTAGCCAAAGCATATTAGATTAGGAGAAATTGTTCCTTATAGATTCATGATCATTAACCATAAGTTGTAAGATCTAACATGGATTAAAGTATAAGTAGACACTGAACCATGCTCATTATCAATCCGGGATATATGGTGAAAGGGCCGTATTACACTAATAGGCTAGTTACTAAAAAATTTTAATAAGGTCACGTTGACTCTTCAACACTTGGGTAGTCATGATAGGTTGTTAGATACCATTTTTGATCTATGGATATAATTAATTATGTTCATTGCCAACATGTTGGGAACCTAATGGGTCACACACAATAAGATGGATTTGTTAATTAAATTTGGGATTTAATTAAGTATGGCTTAATTAAATAAAATGTAATTTATATTAAGGACTTAACTGAATAATTCAATCAAAGATTTATTAGAGACAAAATGATTAAATCTAGATTTTATTGTCTAATTAAGACATAAAAAAAATAAGATTATCTTATTAAAATAATGTCTAAATTAGGACATACTAAATAAAAGTGGATAAACACTAATGCTAGTTGAAATAGAATTTCACTTGGATTAGGAATTTGATTGTGAATCAAATTTTTCTATCTCATTTCTTGGTCTTTCATTCCTTTGAATATTGTTGTAATATTAATTCTTTGATAAATTAAACAAGACTAAAATTAAGTTAAAATAGTTTTAACCAAATTAAAGATTTTATAGAGATAAAATCCAAGTGATGTTTATACTAACAAATGATATTTCCAATTTATTTATCTAATTTTATAATTATTGGTAAGTATATTTATTAGATAAATATTATTTATTTAGATAAATATGGAGTTTAAATTGTAGAATTAAACTCAAGGAAATTCACCTAGGTCCAAATTCCCCTAATTGCACTATCTACATGGACTATTGGACCAAGCATGTTGGGCTGAATTCCATGGCCTAATTTAATAAGGAATTTCGGCCAAGGCATATGGGAATGGCTGACCATTTAATTTATTTGAAATAAGGGTCAATTAATTTAAAACACCTAAAACAAGGTGAAATAGTTTCACTTGATTTAAAAGTTTTAATTAGGTTAAAACTCTTCCACCCTAAAGCCTACTAGGAGTTGGATTGTGATAGTATATAAAGACATGTTGGGCAAAAAACTTGTGGATCTCTTTATAACTAATTTTTGATAGAAAATATTTTTAAAAATGGTTACAAAATATTTTCTCAATGTTTATTTTTGCTGCCACCAATATTGCACCACTTCCCTAATCTAATTCTTGCTTTTTGTGCAATCTTAATCCTTTTCTTGTTCTTGGTTCTTGATTGTTAAAAGCAAGAAAATTAACTTTTGATTGAGGCTTAACAAGCCTTCTAGCTTGCATTAGAGAAACATTGGCTTTGAGAAAGTTTTAACCAACATCTATATAGATAACTATTAGAGGCATGACACATGTGCTGCTTGTGATCTTAATGATCCTTTTTAGAAAGCCATTGTCTCCACCTTCAAGATTCTTTTGGTCGTTTTTTGTTTCAATTCACGACATCTGAAATCAAGGCAACCTCTAAACATAAGGATTGTTAAACTCTGTAGAAAAATTTTAAAGTTTTTGGCGCCATTGTCAGAATTAACCATGCGAGTGCACGTATCTCAACAAGTAATATAGTGATAAAGTAGAGTGTCGATCCCACGAGGAATTGATACTAGAATTTTAAGTACTAAAATTAAAACAACTTAATCTTATTCAAACAATCGATTAAAAATTACTACTACTAATAATAGTAATAATAATAAAGAAGCAAATAATAAATAATAGAAGCCTAAGACTATAATTTCCCTTAACACTTTATTTGAATAAAACCCTATTCACAAATGATAATGAGTTGTTAACCTAGAGTTCTAATTTATTTATAAGTATCTTCCAATGGTCTTATAAAAATATCCCTCTTAATCAATTTAACACTTTATTTGAATAAAACCCTATTCTCTTAACTTGACAAATGATAATGAGTTGTTAACCTAGAGTTCTAATTTATTTATAAGTATCTTCCAATGGTCTTATAACAATATCTCCCTTAATCAATTTACTATATTCCTATGCAAACTAAATTAAAAGAAACTCATCAAGCTTTGACTCTAATTTGGTTACATATCTCATGCTCGTATATTTCTATCTAACATGTAGATTAATTCATCCTAATAAATGAATATGAAACATATGTCACCTAATCCAAGTTTAAACACAAAATTCCCTTTTCCAAGTTCATTAAAGTTACCAAACCAATCTAATTGGTGATCAGGCAATTAGAAGCATTAAGAATGAGACTGAACGAACAACTCAAATATCATTAAATCAAGAAAAAATAAAATAATTCAAATTACATGTTAAGTTCCATTGAACCCTAAAAAAAATCTAGCTCATAATAAATATAAAACCAAGGAGTTTCACTATCATAAATAATACAAGAAAGATAAAAAAAGTAAAGAGAAAGAGAAAACTAAGATTGACTGTTTATAGGCAAAATCATGAAGGTAGAAATTTAGTCTCCAATTAGCTTGAACATATTATTTTTGAAAGTTTCTAAGCACTTTGCCTGATTAAGTTCACTTTACTTATTGATTAGGTTATTGTATTTTTGGAAACTCCTTTGAGTTTTAACTTATAAAAATACAAAAATTATTTAAATAACTAAGCAATTAAAATATAAGGAAAGTAAATAATATTAAATTAAAAACTACTAAAATAGATAAAATAATACTACTATAAATAAAATTTAAATAAAAATCTCTAAGACTTGCCAATTTAATATGAATACTGAGACTAAATAACTCTATTTTTTAGAGTTATCACACTCCCACACTTAATATTTTGCTAGTCCTCGAGCAAAACAAAACAAAACAAAAAAAAAAAAAACAAAACCAAACAAATGAGACAAAATAAAATGATACACAAATTAAGATGAATGTACTCAAATAATGATTATCTTAGTTTTCCTCAAAAGTCATCTCAATATCTCAATTCAAGGTAGATACAAACATAATTCAATTCATGCTTCGATTCAATAATAAATCTCAATACTTTAAATGGATTTCCAGTGTGCGTATAAATGATCCCTTTACAAATCATTGCATGCAAATTGAATAAATTTATGCTAATGCAAAACACAAATTAAGAATAGATTCTTATATGTTTGCTTTTCATCTCTCTCTCCACTAATGTAGACCAACACTTCATCAAATATCATGTACGATTTTATTGAGCTTTGTAATGAAAGGCTACAGTCAATGTACGATAAAAGATATATTTCAGCTTAATTCACCCATAGACACTTTTATTGTTCCAAATCTTTTATTGAGCCTTTCACTGCAAGTTTAAAGCACATGCCCCTTTTTTTTTTCTTTTTTTAATGACATTTTTTATGCCATTTTATACACACTTTTATATTTTTCTTTTTTTTTTCTTTCATGCTTCACCAATGTGACACAATTCAAACATGTATCATTATTTTTTTTGAAACAATTTCATGCGTATGCCTATGTAATAAAGGTTGACCATGGTTTTTCTTATTAGGTTAATATATGTGGCAATCAAAAGAAAAAGGATATATCAATTAGGCTCAAATGGGGTAACTTAGGATAAGTATATAAAGGTAGGCTTAGAAAGGCTCAAATGATTCAAAGATGGCCTAAATCATCTCTTTAACTTAGTGTTGTCTAGGATTTCATCTCAAGAGAGAATCAAACAAATTCTAGGCTTCTAGATGTAATTGCCATTTATATCAACATAAACATTCTTCAAATTAGCAGTACAAATCAATGCAAGAGATTCTAAGCTTAAAATTTTCAAAATCACGTCCTAACAATGAGAAAAACAAAAGAATCTAATCACAAAATTAAATCATGCTTAATTTTCCCAATAATCAAGATAAATCAATAACTTAGTTTTCATCATTGGATAAGGATCTTATCATATTAAACACAAACATCTCAATTATACTAGACTCTTAAAATAAAATTTATGCAAAAATAAAGAAAATAATTATGCAAAAACAAAGATAAAAAGAAAAAATAAGTACACAAGAATCCGCTAACCTAGACTAATTTGGCACTAACAAAATAATAACCTCACCCTCTAAACTTAAAATAAACATTGTCCTTAATGTTTATAAATAAAAGAGAAAGAATAAGAAGCTCCCATTTACGATGAAGAAAACTTAAACAAAGCTTTAGTCATTCTCTTCGAATTATCATGCTTGGCAAAGTTGGTGGAAGGCTGTAAAAAAATTAAAACAAACTTTTTCTTAAAATGGAAAAAATAATAATAGATATATATTTCTTTTTACTTTTTTTTAAAAAATTAAAATAAAATTTATGTGTTGAAAAGCAAAAAAAAAAAAAATTTAAAGGAGACAATGTAGTGGTCGTCGCTGTAAGAAAATATTATAACTTTTCATATTCTTTCGGTTCTTCGTTAGGGCATGAAATATAATTTTGAAAAGCTTAGGGAATTAATTGTATTTTAGGTCACCTTTGATATCCAAACTAGCCATTTTGGGTAAAATCATCATTACCTACTTTTTTGTGTCCTTTAGGGTATCGAGATACTTTCACGTCGAAGGTATACCGTAGGAGTATTTTGGTAATTTCTCTAAATCGAGTTCAATGTAGTCATCGTGATGCTTTTGTGCCAAAAATGTGCATTTAGGATAGGTTCAATGCTCTATGATCCTGTTGTCATGTCTTTTAAGATTACCGAGATACTTTCATATCAAAAGTATACCTTAGAGGTATTTTGGTAAATTTCCTAAAACCGAGTCCAATGTAGTCACCAAGATGTTTTTATCCCAATGTTATGCATTTAGGATAGGTTTAACCCTTTATGATCATTTTTCTTATCCCTTAGGGTTACCAGGATACTTTCATATTGAAGTATACCTCAGGGGCATTTTGGTGTGTATTTAAGATGTAGTCGCCAGGACACTTTATGCCAAAGGTGTGTATTTAAGATAGGTTCACATTTTTATTATCATTTTTGAGTATTTTTGGGTTTTCAAGGTACTCTGACATCAAAGGTGTACCATAAAGATATTTTGGTAATTTTGCATTAGAACCAAGTCCTATGTGATTACTTGGATACTTTCATGTCGAAGGTATACATTAGAGATAGATTCATCATTTTAGACAATTTTTAGGTTTTAGTATATTTTATTAATATTTTTAATAAAATCAAATTTTTTTTTAGAAAATTAAGGCAATGTCTCTAAGTTAAAATAACATGTGGAATTCCTCCCAGAATGTGAGAGAGGTTTTACAAATTATTTTAATAATGCGAAATCCTTTCAAAGTGAAAATTAGGGCTTTTATAAATTTTGGAAAAATATAAAACTTTTTGCTTTCTTTCGGCCTTTCAACGGAGTGTGCAAATATTTTGATTTTTAAAACCTTTATGTTCCTTTGGTTTTTAAGTGAGGTATAAAAGAGAACGATAAAAAAACTTTCATGTTCCATTGGTCCTTTGGTTGGGTGCATAAGAGATTTTGATCTTTAAATATTTGAAAAACCCAATTTTCTCGACACAGAATAATAAATTAGTTTCATAAAATATTATTTTTGGAATTATAATTAAATGCCATATGTTGAAAACAGATAAAAATTAAAATTGAAGTTAATGTGCAATTGATAAAGCACCAATTATCGGGCATCATGAGAGGGTCGATCCTTACTTGTGATTGTAACCGACCTTTGGACCCTTCTATATGATCTCTAGTATGATTGTGGACCTCGGAGTTGGTATTCAAGTGTTTTGTAATCCTTGAAATACGAACTTCGATAGGTGATCAATCTCACCTAGCCTAAACAAATTGGTGGTGACTCCAAATAAATAGTCATTTTGTAATGACTATTTAGAGTTAAATCGAGTGAGTGATTCATCTCGACCACCCTATCCCCAGAAATAAGAAAATATTAATAACGATATGGCCTATAGAAATAAGAGAATATAGTGATATATTAATAAATATATGCAGTAAGGCCATTTAAGTCAGGCTTGTTCAGGATTAGTATCTGGGCCACGTTGTGATAGACAATCGTTGAAAATAAGTGATAGCATCATGCTATCTTTTTTTTCGAATGTATTTTGAGCAAATTCGAAGATGTCAAGAGTCGAGTGAGGTACCATTGGAAAGGTGATCCGATGAGGTTTAAGGTTTAGTGTAAAAATATTGCAAAATCTAAAAAAATACCTTCGCAGTAGAAATAATTTTTGAAGTTAAGTCAAATGTGACATTGACAGCACGTGCTGGAGAAAGGGTGTGGCAAACTTTGAAAAATCACTCCTGACTCTTAAGGAATCATTAAATTGCAAAACATACCTTTTCAAAAAGTATTTTTTTAAAAAAATTTTAGTAAAAATATTTTAAAAATTAAAAAAAAAATCATTTGGTAGGCTGAAATGGCCCAAATAAAAGGTAAATTAACTGATGTTAAGGGTTCTAGGCAGTATGGGTTTAGAAAAATCATAACTTCCTTATCCAAAATGATCCGAGGGCAAACAAGGCATTGTTGGAAATATAATTCAATGCCCTTTTAGGTAAAAATATCATACAACTCATAAAAAAATGTTTAGAGTTTGAAAATGAAGGCATTGCTGGAAATATAATTCAATGCCCTTTTAGGTAAAAATATCATACAACTTATAAAAAAACGTTTAGAGTTTGAAAATGATTTTTAAGTCATGACTATTGTGCTGCTAGGGCAATAACAACAAAATTTTTAGTTTTTTGGGCTTCTTAGGTCTAGGCTCAAGCCATGGACATCTGAATGCTTCTGACGGAAAGAAATATGTGACATGTGTGTCATGAGCTCAGTACACAGTCTCGGGGTAGTTTGGGATGATGAAACAACCCATTGACCATGTGACAAACACAAGGACTATAAGCAAAATGATCAAGGCATAAACAATTTTGGACACTAAAAAGGACAGTTATTTTGAAAATAAAAAATTTAACCTCAATAATCTTTGAATCCACAAATTAAAAACTTTATTTTTTCCCAATATTCAAAGACCAATGTCATAGAAAACCTTAAGTCCATGTGAATGCTTATTTATTGAGGTTAACATGGCCATAACTTGGGGGTTTTGGGAAAAACAAATTTTTGGCAATTGACAAACAAGCATTTTGACAAGCATTTGATGATCAAAAGATGATGTTCATGACAATAAACATGATAAGCATGTGTAAATATGTAAAGATGATATCTAAGCAAGGAAATGATGATAATATGTGAAGAGATGAGCATGAATATGCATGGAGATTGTAGTTAAATGCATGATATTAAGAAATATGCCATGGAAATTATGTAAACATGCTAGTACAAAGAAAAATTACTTATTGGAATTTTATGGTAGTATTAAAATTCGTCATCAAGATGAAACAAGTACATAACAATGAAGAATATGACAGAGAGGTCAACAAAGCACCAAAACAACCTAAGTCTACCACATCCAAAGACCACAAAATGCATGAGGGTCCTAAGATAAGGTCATGGTTAGTCGGAATATGTAGACCAGAAGTAGGCAACGTGGAAGATGTAAATTAGGCTTGCGCCCTTATTGATGAAAGTTACTAAGGACTTCCATTTTATGATTTATTTTAAGACATTAGATGTTTTTATATTTTTATCTATTATGGACCAAATAAAGAGGATATTTTACTAGGAAGTATGTTTTGAATATATATTTGTTGTCATATGGATGTCATGCTATTTTATTTCTTATTTAATAAATCATAATAATTTATTCTACAAATTATGTCCATCGTTTATATCAATTTAACATGTTAAAGCTTAAATCAAATAGAATTCAAAAAGAGTTTTGAACTGGATTCCCAACAAGAAATCTTACACATGAAAGATCTAGTAGGAGCACATTATAATTATTAAAAGCTGATAACTGTAATTAAGATGACAAAAGTCCTTGAACTTTATATGCAATTTTGGAAATGTTTCAAACTAGAGAGATTACATATTTATATCCATGAGCCATCAAACAAATCATTTCATTTTAGGCTTATGAAAGTGATTAGTTTTGGATATTTAGCTATTGAGTGAACTAGTTTGTTCTATTTCTTGTAAGATAACTAAAACCATGTGATTAAATAAAGGTCCCATTATGATCCAAGGAGTTTTTTGATTCGATAATAGAGTTTATCATGAATGAATTTACATATTCTCCAATAAGTAAATGTTAAGAACAATACGATTGTTTAAAATACAAGTAGGAGATGCTAGTGTCTGTCCTTGAACTAATCAAATTGGGACACGGGATACATAGTTAATTAACTGAATATAGATTTCTATTTAAAGTGACAAAAGGTTTTCCTTCATGTTAGTGGCATGATTGACTATCATGAAAGCACTAATTAGATAAAGCCCTTGGAACTTGAAAGGCCTTACAAAATAATTGCAATATGTTACAATTATGAGATTCTTATGCATCAAAGCCTAGTTCTTCAAAACATTTTTGGTCATCTTATTGTCAAGATAGGGCATTGGTAATTCTGAAAGACTAAATCATGTTAATCCCTCTTACTTAAGAAGTAAGGAATTGATCTTATAGTCTAAAGTATGTAAGATACTTAAAATGGCATAGGGTTGCTTGTTTTGTTGAAACAATTTCACTAAACATAGCTTGAATAAGAACTTTATTTGGTATTAGTCACACAAGTGTCTATAGAATATGTTCTCATATGGTAGTTGTGTATAATAGTCTTTAGACTTGTGATACTAGATCATCTCATATAAGGAGTGTTATACTTAAAGATAATCATGAACAGGTCTACAATAGTTTAATGCTTATGGTAGGGTGGTTTTGGGTATGACATGAATCTTATGGAAGATGGATGAGTGATCTAAAGAGGATCCAATTAGAGATATATCGCAAATGATCTTAACTTGGTTAATTGGATTAAAGTCTTTGGACAGAGCACAGTGGATTATAAGGAATTGTTCTTTGTATATTCATGATCATTAACCATAAGTTGTAAGATCTAACATGGATTGAAGCATAAGTAGACATTGAATCACGCTTATGCTCAATCTAGGATATATAGTGAAAGGACTATACTACACTTATAGGCTGGTTACTAAATAGTTTCATTAAAGTCATATTAACTCTTTAACATTTAGGTGGTCATGATAGGTTGCTCGATCCCACTTTTGATCTATGGATGTAATCAATTATGTCCATTGCCAACATGTTGGGAGCCTAATTAATTATGTCACACACAATAAGATGAATTTTTTGGATTAAATTCAGGATTTAATTAAGTATGAATAATTAAATAAAAAGTAATTTAAATGAAGAAGTTAATTGAATAGTTCAATAAAGATTTATTAGAAACAAAAATAGATTTGTGAAATGTAGATCTTATTGTCAAGTTAAGACTTAAAAAATAAGATTGTCTTATTAAAATAATCTCTAAATTAGGACATTTTAAATATAGATGGATAAAAACTAGTCTTAGTTGAAATAGGATTTCACCTAGCCTGGGGATTTGATTGTAAATCAAATTTTTCTATCTCATTTCTTGGTTTTTTATTCCTTTGAATATTGTTTTAATATTAATTATTTGATAATTAATATTAAAAAAGATTAAAACTAGGTTAAAATAGTTTTAACTAAATTAAGGATTTCATAGAGATAAAATCCATAAAGATGTTATGCTAGCAAATTATGTTTCCAATTTAATTATCTGAATTTATAATTTTTGTATAAATTAGATAAATATTAATCATTTAGAAAACTATGGAGTTTATATTATAGAATTGAACTTATGAAAACTCACTTGGGCCAAATTCCTCTAGCTGCATCATATACATGTGCTATTAGACTAAGCATGGTGGGTCGAATTCCATGGCCCAATTTAATAAGGAATTTTGGCAAAGGCATGTAGGAAGGGCTGACCAGTTAATTTATTTGAAAAAAAGGTTGATTAATTTAAAACAACTAAAATAAAGTGAAAGAGTTTCCCTTGATTTAGGAGTTTTAATTAGGTCAAAACTTTTCCATCCTAAAGCCAACTAAAGGTTAGATTATGCTAATGTATAAAGACATGTTGGGCCAAAAAAATTATGGATATCTTTAGATCTAATTTTTGAGAAAAAAATATTTTTAAATGGTTACAAAATATTTTCTTAGGGTTCCTATTCTTGCTACCACCAATATTGTGCTAGCTCCTTAATCTAATTATTGCTTTTTGCACAATGTTCATCCATTTTTTATTTTTGATTTTTTATTTTTAAAAGCAAGAAAATTACCCTTTGGTTGAGGATTAACAAGCCTTTTAGCTAGCACTAGAGAACCACTGAGCCTTGAAAAGATTTCAACAAACATCTGTGTGGATAACCATTAGAAATAGGATACTTGGTCTAGTGGTGATCTTGAAGATCATTTTTAGGAAGCCATTGCTGCCACCTTCAAGATTCTTTTATTGTTTTTGTTTCAGATCTTGAAATGTAAAATTAAGGTAACCTCTAAACGTATGAATGTTTAAGTCTTGTAGAAAAATTTTAATGTTTACTATATGTAGGTCTCTCCTTAGAGATCCGTAAGAAGTCTAGCTATTCCTATGTTTATATCTTCCACTACTTTTTTCTTATAATTATGTTGATTTTTTATCCAATAAATGTATAAGGCTGGACTTTACTGGGATTAGCATCTGTTCAATCCAAATAAAAAAAAATCCAAACTCAAAAAAGCTCAAAACTAAGATGACTTGAAACCTATAAAGGTTCGAATCCATTAAGGCCTGAACCCAAGATCAATCCAATCCGAAGCTAGTAGAAACCTGAATTTATAACCAAAAAACCCGAACTATAGTTTTAAGATTTTATTTAAAATAAAAGTATAAATAAAGATCAATTTTTTTCTTAAAAAAGAATATTTAATTTTTGAAAAAGTATTTAAAATTATACAATGAGATTAATTATGTACTATCCATTGAAGTAATTAACATTGAATCTTTAAATTAGATTGTAAAATAAAATTTATTTAAAACATATTAAATTTGAATTGGATAGTTTTTAGTACTATATATCATTATTATATTTATAATAATTAACCATAAAAATGCAAAATTATTTTTATAGTTATTATAAAATAATCATGTATAATATAATATTATACTTTTTCCTCGTTTAAAATATAATTTTAATACAATAATAATTAAATATACAAAAAAGATGTTATAATTTTAACACATAATTGAACTTGATGCTTTGGGTAATACAAATAACATTATTAACAAATTTAATTTTACATCATATTTCTCTTAGTGTTTCAAACAAATAAAATATTAAATTTACTCAAAAATAAAAATATTACTTTGTATATTAAAATATAAAGATTAAATAATTAAATAATTAAATTAAACAATACACCATCCAAATAGAATATATTTTTCAACTCTTAAAATCAAACAAACAAAGTTTTTCAATCTTAAGTATTTTTACATTATTAAGTGTAAGATAATTTTTTCTATTTGCTGATAACTCTGATACCTGTATTAAATGTTAATTGCAAAGTAACTATACTAACAGAAATATTAATATATCATTTGCTGTTAATGAAGAATGATATGTCAAAATTATTTTTTTCAATAAGAAAAAACATCAAGTTTCTCAAAAACTTTTATAATCTCGTCCAAAAATAAATTCAACAATATTATATTGATATAGATCTAATTTTTTAAATTTTAAATTCCTATAATAAAAAATAAGTTCATGTAATATCAAATATATAATTAAATTAAAAGTTATAAATTAATTAAATTACTTATTATATAAAAATAAATAATAATATTATAGTTTAATAAAGTAATTTAAATAATTAATTGATATATCTAATGTTAATTTCAAAAAATCAAATATTAAAATTATATCAATACTATAACTTTGGATTTCATTTGCTATTAAATTGTGAGAATAAAATGCATATATTATGATTAAATTAGTTATGATTTAATATGGTTATACATTTCAAAGTAGTAGAAATATGATTTCAAATTCACAAATATTTTTAAGTCTTTCAAATTCACCACTAAATATGCATCAAACAAATTCATGAATTTGAAAAATAATAATGAATGCTATATCTAATATTTTTTTTTGACACATTTACATTTTTTAAATTCAAATCCATAATTGAAATCTAAATTTTCGAATGCAACCTTAAAAAATAATAATAAATAGGCTAAAAAATCTAATAAAACAAAACAAAATAAATAAATAAATAATTATTGGACTAAATAAATAAAAACCCAATTAGCTATTTAAGAGTAAAAATTTAGATGTATAAATGTTTATGAACTTATTTATAACTTGTTTCATTCTAATGATTTTTTTAAATGTAACCCAATGATTTTTTTTACATATACTTTATCTAGTGTTATTTTATATTTATTTTACCTCACTCATAAAACAAAAATTTTTTTATAGTAATAAATTATATCAATACTAAATATCATAAAAACTAACAAAAATATAAGTATATAATCATTATAAAACAATGAGAAGTATCAAAAAAACATAGATTATTTTTATTTTACTATAAATAGATATATATATATATATATATCGAATTTATATATTTAGCTTTTATTTAAACGTAAAGGATATTATACTAAAAATTATAGATAATATTAAATACAAAATATTAATACTCAATAAATAAATAAAATTATTACATAATTTTATATTTATATAAATATTTATTAATTTTTAAATTTTTAATTTTAGTAAAATTTTGTCATGACGTAAAAGTAAAATTAATTATTACAATTGATAATAAAAAAAGGATTTATAACTTACAAAATTCTAAAATTCTAAAATTCTTTGAATCCATCTAAACTTATCTAAGCTTAAACCAATCCAAATCCAAAATAATCAAACCTAGAAATGCCCAAATCTGAAATGGTTTGAACCTAAGACAACTTGATCCCAAAAAAGCCCAAATCTAAAAATATCTGAGCCTCAGATAGTCCGAATCCAAAAAAATCTAAGCCCAAAATTATCTAAATTCAATGATAAATTGATCCGAGACCACTTGAACCCACTTGTTTGCCATCTCTATTCTAATCCTTCGAAACCACCTTATCCGAAAGGTAATGACGATAGCATCACCTGTGGTTACCATGTTGGGAGCTCAAGCCATTCCATAAAAGAATGTAGAGCTCTAAAAAATAGGTGCAAAAATTGGTCGATGTAGGCTTGTTGAGCTTTGATAAAGAAAACACAGTTAAGCACACAGTGATTAAGTCTTTTTATGGTGGGGAAAATTATCAAAGTAACATGTCATCTTTGAATTTTTTTTGAAAGAATGTGAGAATTTTCCTAGTTTGACTTACTTGTTTTCATCATCTTCACGGAGTCACAAGTTTGATACTTTATAATTTCCAGTTCATTATCCTTTTCATTTGCCCTATTTCATCTTTTGTTATCCATCATCTTATTTAATTTTATTTAGACCCCAAGTAATGAATGTGAAAACAATAGGGTGATAATCTGAGGTTTAATTTTGAAAATCATGCCTATACTAGTAAACTAAAGCATTAAAAACCCCATTTCACAATTTAATCAGAGGAAAAAAATAATTTTTTTTTTCATAATCTTAAAATTAAAAACCTTTTTCTTTGAGACCAATGACCTTTACATCATATTGATCACATTTAAGGACCTTGATCCTGCAGAATTCTTTTTTCAAATAGAACCAACTCGAGAATCACTCATTACCAGGGGCAAGCCTAAAGAACTTTAAGAAGTAAAGTTTTTATTTCTCACTCATGATATGCCTCATTTAATAAGGGCTAGTGTCATAACTCTAAACTTTGATCTTGAAAAAAAGAGAGAAAAAAATTAAATGCGACATTTTATGATTAAAATGCTCAAAATAAATTTATAAAAGAAGAAATCATTTTCCATAGAAAGTTTCTTCGGTTTAAGCCGTCGTATTTGGGATAAAAAATGGCCTTCCTTCATTATCCTTTCACAAGAATAAAAAATATCCCTTTGTCCTTTTTAAGCTGAACGAATTTGTTGCTTAAACCCTAATCAAGGATCATGAGAAATAGATTTAAAGAATATGAGAAATGCAAAATATGAGAAATAGATTCCATCTATGAAGTTATGAAATGAATGCCTTTTGTCTTAGGGCAGATATAAGGATGAATCAAGTTTTTGAAGCCTTAAATCCCTTTCATAATGAAAACCAAATAAATAAAAAAAAATGCAAAATGAAAAAGATAGCAAAGACAAAAAGAATAGAAGGGGAGGAAAAGAGAGCAATCATTACTTGGAATAAGAAAACATGAAAACCCTCATGAAAAGAAAATGATTCTTGACTTAATCAACCCTAAGCATGTGATTTGGGCCTACTTTCCCTTTCTGACCAAGATTCTTAACCTTAGCTTATGTTATATACCCTGAAATGTCTAGTTTGATCAAACATGGTTGTTTGAGCTAATAGATTCATTCCTTGGAAATCTTTTGCAAATACTTTTAGATAAATTTTGAAATTTAAAGAAGCCAAATGAGGCAATTAAACAAATGAGAAAAAAACAAAGCCACAAAAAAAAAATTCAACTTGAAAACCTATAAAAAGGGTAGTTTAAGTCACAAGATCACACCTAAATGAAAACTTGAACGGGTTGCTTAGGCAAAAAAATTTTAATTGGATGATTTAACCAAGGGAACATATCAATACCTGTTGGGTAAATTTTTGAAAAAGAATAATAGGATAATTTGCTTAAAATTGTAGACATATTCATTATTTAGGATCTTATCTGAATCTTTTTATGATAACCCTATTTCATTTGCCCATTGTCTTCGAACATGGAAAATTCTAATCCATTTAATTCATTTCACTTTTTGCCTTTTTTCCAACTTCACGACCCTCAAATGAATAAAGAAAAAGTTTAATACATCACATTTATTGCAAAATAAGAATAAGGACTAACAAGTCAAATGATGAACATAAAAATTCCCATATCACTTTGATAAGGAATTTAAGGCATGACGATGATCATCACCAAAAGGATCTGTGGGCTTTCATCGTGAAAAAAATAAAGGATGCCAGCTCAAGCATTACATACATTGATGATTCTCTATTTGGGTTGATATCTCGAGGAAAATGTGAAAAAGAAAAAGAACAAGGAAAAGGGTAAAATTATAGATGCATGAAGCTTTGAAGTTGGAAATATGCAAGAGTAAAGGCTATAGTGTGTAAAATTGAAAGTTTACAAAAGGTAGATTAAGGGAATAATAATCTTGTTCTTAATGCTTCCAGTTGATTGGCCACCAACTACATTGATTTGGTAACCTTTATAAACTTAAAAAAGGAAATATCCTGTTAGATCTGGATTTAATGATATATATTTTATATTCATTTATTAGGATGAATTAATCTGCATGTTGATAGGAACATATGAGCATGCCATATATAACCAAATTAGAGTGGAAGCTTAATGAGTTTCTTTTAATACAATTTGTATAGGAACATAGTCAACTGGTTAGAAGAAATATTTTTATAAGACCATTAGAAGATGCTTATAAATAAATTAAAACTCTAGGTTACCAACTCATTATCATTAGTCAGGTTAAGAGGATAAAACAGGTTCAAATAAAGTGTTGAAGGAAATTGTAATCCTAGGTTTTTTATTATTGAATTAGTAAACCCTATTTACTTTGATTTATTAATTTATTTAATTTTAGTTTAATTTTAATTTTTTTTTACAATCTTTTAATTAGTTATTTGGATAAGATTAAATTATTTTATTTCTAGTACTTAGCAAAATTTAGTTTAATTCCTAATAGAAATGATACTCTTTTTATCATTATATTACTTTTTTACAATACGTGCACTTGCATGGTGGAAATCTGACAACAATTTCAAAGCCTCTTTTGAGGATCTTTCAAAATGATTTTGCAAAGCTTCTCTTCAAGATACCTTAAATGAATGCTTTTAGAGCCTCTTATAAGGATATTTTAAAAAAAATCTCAAAGTCTCTCTAGAAAATATTTAAAAATTATTTTCAAAACCTTTTTCAAGCAGATCTCAAATACTTCCCTTTGAGGACATTCTTAGAAAAACATTTTAGAGGCCTCTATCAAGGATATTTTATTAGAGATTTTCAAAGTCTCTTTCAAGGACATTTCAAAAGCCTCAATTGATGACATTTTTAAGGATATTTCACAGAGATTTCAAAAGCCTCTCTTCAGGATGTCCCTAAAACCTCTCTTAAGGATATTTTCATAAAAAAAAAAAATCTTAGAAGCCTCTTTTGAGGATAATTTCGTCAAAGAAATATTCAAAAGAATCTTTCAAAGATATCTTCTCTCATTTCAAGGACTTTTTTTTGACAAATTATTTTTTCTTGGTATTAATTTTTAAATTTTTATTTTAAAAAAATAGAGAATTGCTTGGACAAAATCCTATCTTTGGTCTTCGGCTTTTTCTTGATCCTCAGCAATGGTTGAAGAGAATCAGCTGTAGACAACTAATTTTTTCTAGGTCTCTTTCGAACCAACAATGCCTAATCCAAAAGTTAAGATAGATATTCACCTTATTCTCTTCCCCAATCAAATTTTGACATTTAGGGACTCAGTTTGAATGTTCAAAATGTTTAAGAACTAAATTGAATAAATGAAATTTGTTAAGAAGCCAAAAGTGGGTATTCTTATGCAAAGTACATGGATGTATCGATGCATTTAGGTTAGGTATCAATACAGCATGTTTTTTGACAAGTTTCCAACTGATGGGAAGCAAACCGATATATCATGCATTTTTCAGTACATTATTGGGTTTGGATGAATCTGGGCTGCTGGGAACTATTTGGATTGATACATTGGGCCATAATGTATTGATACATCAACCTATGTGTTAATACATGATGAAAAAATTAGGCATGGAGAGTTTGTTCATGTCTAGTTTGCTATTATTTCACCTCCTAACCATGCTAACAGCCAAATAGCATGTAACCTAATTTACTGCCAACTATTTTAAGCCTAGTTTGGTTGAAATGAAATAAAATGCTATTTTTGGTTAAGGTTAAAAATGTTTTTATACATAGGATGAAATATGCCCATTTTAAGAGAGTGATCATCTTTGAGGCATACATCTGAGCTTGCTAACCTAAACATGTTGACTCCATACTCATTTTGAATGTTTTATCCCTTTGTTTAGGTCAACTAGTGTCTAAGGTAGTTTTTTTTTCCATGTAAGCTTGCATGAGGTGTCAAATGGAAAGTACTGATGTATGGGGATGAGAAGTGATCAGGCAAGAAGGCTTTTTAATCCCTTGAGGTGTCCAAGACAGGGGAGAAAAGAAGATTATCAGCTAAGCAAATGAAAAAAAACAAAAAAAAAAGAGAAAAAAAGGAAAAAAGATAATCTACGTTGGTTTAAAAGTAGTCTTCTTGTTATTTTCATCCTTTTGCCAACACATTTCTCTTGATCTTATGTGAGTTTGATCATCCTAAGCCATGGCTTAGCTGATAGATTAAGCCAAGGGTGTAAAAATCATGTTCATGGCCAAATCTTGAGCAGTGATCTTCAAATGCTTTTGGTTTATTTACTTTGATTGTTTCCGATTAAAGATTCATAAAAAAACTAAGTTTTTATTAAAGGCATTTTAAACTAAGTGCGTTTGATTTTTGGATGTTTAGATCATGGAGTTTTTTGTTCTAACACTTGTTAGTTTAAATTTATGTTGTTCATGTTTCATATTACATATGTTACGTGCATCTCATGTCATCTTTATGTTATATGCTCATGAGTTTCGTGTTTATGCCATTTCCATGAAAATCGTATAATGATGACAACATTTTCATACATATTAATGTCTCTTTGCATGTAAGTGTATTTATGTTGATATGACGTCTTTTTGCACAAAAATCAAGTATGATGTTATTGTCTTTGCTTTTGTGAAAAATGATAAAAATAATAATTTTTGGTGCATTCTGAAGGTTGGTCAACTCTAGGGACCATTTTGCAATTTTCATGCATTTTGGGATCATTTAGGTTATTTTACATAGTCTAAGGTCACTTTAGTATTTTCCATGCATTTAGGCTCATTTAGGTTATTTTCCATGACATAGAGACCATTTACCAATTTCTAAGCATTTTGGGGGCCATTTAGGTTATTTTCCATAGCCTAGGAACAATTAGTAATTTCTTTGCATTTAGGGACATTTAGGTTATTTTACATAATCTAGGGTTACTTAGCATTTTCCATGCATTTTTAGGTCATTTACTTTATTTTACATAATCTAGGGCCACCTTAGCATTTTTTATGCATTTTAGGGCCATTTAGAATATTTTACATAATCTACGGTTATTTTAGTAATTTCCATCACCTTAAGACCGTATGGGTATTTTCATATCAATATGTGATCATTAGGGTATTAGCGTAATAGTGCCTTAAAATCAAGTCTCTGAGGTCATGTGGGAACTTTTACGCTGAAGTATGTCCATTAGGATTATTTAGGTAATATTGCATCAATACCGAATCTCTAGGGTCATGTAAGAACTTTGTGTCGAAACATATCCGTTAGGGTAATTTAGGTAATATTGCTTCAATATCGATCTCTAAGGTCATATAAGAACTTTTATGTTGAAGCATGTCCATTAGGGTCATTTAGGTAATGTTGCATTACTATCCAATCTCAGTTCATGTGGAACTTTTATGTTGATGCGTGTCTTTTAGAGTCTAGTATGAGATATTATGTCAAAAACAAAGCATACATTTTCATTAATTACATATATGTGTTTTAATAAAACCCAAAGTAATATCTTCGAGTTAAAATAGTCCATAGATTTTTCCCAGACAGTATATGAAAGATTTCTTATCGATTATTTTAAACAAAGGATACTCTCTTTAAATGAGTAAATCAGAATTTTTAGATTTTCCCAAAAAATAAAAACTTTTAAATTCTTCCAAGTTTTCAGAAGGGTGAGAAAAATATTTTAATTTTCAAAATTGATTGAAACCTGATTTACCTAAAATCAGAATAATAACATTGACTTTTGATGATTTCAAAGTTTGAGAATTATATTTAAATATAGAAAAATTAAAACCAACTTTAGTCAAGATTTGGGACAACCTGTAATTAATAGGTACCATTTCCGAGCGTCATTGAGGAGACATGTCTCGCTCTTCATGTAACCAACCTCATCCCTTTTCATATGATTTACTTTCAAGACATAGACCTTAAAGTTTTTTTCAAGGGTCTTTTAACTCTCAAAAGATGAACTCTGATATGTGACCAATCTAACTTAGCTAAATTAGATTGGTGGATTTTGGGACAACTTGGATGTGTGATTCAGTTTCATTTACCAAGTCTCGTCCCAATACGAGAAAAGAAAAAAATTTATGCATCTAAGTCTGACATATTAGATTTGTGTTTGTCATGTTATGATAGTAATTATTTTCATTGTTTTTTTAGATATTCAAGTCCTAGGATCAAAACATGATATTATGAATTGTACCAACTTGTTTTGAGTCTTGCCTCAAATAGTTAATCATCTATTGCTTTGAAGGTGTTGTGATAAGTTACGCTTGTTAAAGTACATATACAAGAAGGCACCCATTTTGGATCATTAGTTGTCCACCACTCACCAAAATTATTTGAAGATTTAAGAAATAAGAAGAGATAAGTCATTCATTGCAACAACTTCATGGAGCATTAGTCGATCTTCCAATTGTGTTTTGTCCTTTTAAGTTTTCTAAAAAACTTTGGGCATTATAATGGCCGCATTATAATGGCCTTCAGCATCAAGGTCATAACTACTTGTCTCTTTATTCTTATTGTAGGTGAAAAATATTTATATCTTCATGTCAAGTACACTTATACTATATGCACACTCTAAATTGCATTCCATACTTGATTTAGAATTAACTTAAATGCCTATTTCTTTTGTCTCGTTATAGATAAAAAATATTTATATCTTCATGTCTTGTATAGTCATAGTATATGCACACTCAAATTGCAATTACTGGTTTAACTTTATATGCCAAGTGCTTTGTTTCTCTTAGAAACAGCTACCTAATGTTTATAGCTTTGATGTACAAGGTTGCTTACTCCAAGTCTAAATTTTGGAAGGACAGGATACCCAATGGCTAGAACTAGAAAATGTGCGAGAGATATCCTCCTCCAATTTGAATATTAGGCTCTATTTATAGGCAATGGGATTGGCTCCAATGAGATTAAAAATAGTAGTTATGATGAGATTAGTTACTATAATGATAATTTTAAAATTAGTAGTGGGATATATTTTTAGATTCAAAAGTAACAATGACAAAAAGGTGAATTATAGTGAAAGAGAAAAAATGACTATTAAGAATATTAGATTAAAATCTATGTACATAATAAATAATTAAAAATATATTTTATATTTAAAATAAATTATTAAAAGTTATTAAAAATATATTTGCATTGAAAGTTAAGTTAACAATATAAATATAAAACAATTAAATAATTTAAAAATTGAACAAAATTTAAAACATGAAAGGATAAAAGGGGATATGGACTCTACTCCCTCTAATTTAGCTTTGTCACCCTTATAGGGTTGCATCCATATGCTCCCAATAGGAGGAAATCTCTTCTATTTTTAATACAAGGGCACAATAAAAATCCAAATTGGGCCTTAGAAAAGAGAAATGGAGTTTATAAATGCTAGATAGCTACCTTACTTTGCTAAGGGTTGGGCTCCCATCTATCACTTTTTTGTCCCTTTTTTTAATACATTTATCAACACAATTCATATCTATAAGACCCACTTATGAATTCTCAAAGTCAAATTTATGGATGGCAATTAACGTTATAATGGATAATAATGGATGGAAAAATACTGGAAGGAAGCCTAACCTTTTGCTAAAACTCAAGTGAGGTTGGTGGCATGTTATATGGTGCAAACCACCAAATATGTTTTTTATTATATGCTGTTATGATTTCCAAGTTTATAGTTTGTTGGAAGATTAGCGGGTTACTTGTAGCTCGGCTGCTTTCCAAATATCTGTTTGGTTGCGAAAGAAATGTTAGTTTTTGATTCAATGGATAAAATTCTATTCCTAGTCAAGCTAAGGTCTTTATTTTGGGTTAAAGCTATAAAAAAAAGGTATAATAATAATAATAATAATAATAATAATAATAATAAT
>JBBYHK010028891.1:0-19745 GCA_038382065.1 Adansonia grandidieri | reverse complement strand
ATAATAATAATAATAATAATAATAATAATAATAATAATTGTGATAGAAAATCCAACAACATGTCCATGTCTATATATAAAAGGGGATTTTCAAAATTTTGAGGGGCCTAAGGCTTTCCACCAGTACATTAGGAACCGCCCCTGGTTAACTCACTGGTTATGGCAGAATTTTGAGGAATGAAAATTGTAATATCCTTAAAATAAAGTAAAATTTAGAACCTTAAACCCTTGGGACATAGATGAATTCTATCTATTTAATCAAGGTAAGGTTTTTGATACATTGGATGATTGATCTTACCAAAGCAAAGTTTATGCTACTAGCTAATTTTGAAAGCAAGTTAGCAAAGTTCAAAATGTGTTCTTGGTGACCTTTATGATTCCCCTTTGAAGGGAAGTAGTTGGTTAAAGCTATATCAATGAGCACTTTAGCCAAAATTGATGAGGCAGTTCAAAACTCTATAAATTCTTTCTAAAAAAAATGCAAAAGATTACACATATTCATAAAAATAAGAACTGACAATGCTATAATCTATCATGAATCCTTACTAATGTAAAACAAGTGATTGAATTTGATATTAAGAGTCATGTAACATCAACTCAGTTAGTTAATTTACTAAAATAACATAAAAATTATAAGAACAAATAAAACAAAAATATCCTTTTAGCGAAATTCACAAAGTATAAATAAAAAAAATACCTATAAAACTACAAAATCATAAACAAATCACATCTTTACAAAATAACCCACTTTCACCAAGTTAGTTATCTTTTGAAACTCATTAATTTAAAACAATTTTTTAATTTTTCTTGAATCTACTATAAAACAACTATCTTTAATTTTGTTTACTTTTATATTTATCTTTATTTTTTTCTATTTTTATTTTATTCTCATCCTATCACATAATGAGCATGACATAATCTAGCTAAAAATAGTTCCAATTGAAATGAGCCCATGTGAACAAAAATATGTTTATTGATTTAGAAACTTTTGGCCACAAAAACTGCATAAACTCAATGAAAAAAATTGCTAAAAGACAATTGTTGATTGATTGTTTATAGATAGAGGTGTCCATGGCTGAGCTACGGCTTCAAAACAAATTGAATTCTTTATCCAAGCCCCTTTTGGCTTGACTTGGCCTATCGCATAATCTATATTTATCATTCATAATTAATAAAAAATAAAAATTATTTTTAATTAATATATATTTCATAATTAAATTTAAACAAAATATTTTTAATTATTAAATATTAATTTTGGCTTGATCGGTCAACCTGAATTGACAAAAGACTTGTCTAAAGCTTGACCTGAGTGAGTTGGACCTACCAAACCAACTGAATAACATGACTCACGAGCATGTCTACTTATAGACCAGCAAATCAAACAAGTTAATAACTTGTTTAAACAAAAAATCCTCTCATAAAGTTGCACAAATATAAAAACAAATTCAATAAAATTGGAAAGGAGGGGAAAAAGAAGGAACTATTGAAGTTTTGTATTGAGTATTATATGTTTGAAGGCGTATCCTTAATATTTGACAGTTTTTTCTTCCAATTTATAAACAAGTTTTGTTGTCAGATTTAACCACGTAAGTGCACATATCATAAACAAGTAATATAGTGATAAAGTAAAGTGTCGATCCCATAAGAAATTGATACCAAATTTGTTAAATACTAAAACTAAAACAACTTAATCTTATTCAAACAAACAATTATAAATTATAAATTAAAACTCAATAATAATAACAATAATAATAATAATAATAAAAGCCTAGGATTATAATTTCCCTTAAAACTTCATTGAATAAAACCTTACTCTTTTAATTTGACTAATGATAATGAGTTGTTAACCTAGAGTTCTAATTTATTTATAAGTATCTTCTTATGTTCTTATAAAATTTTTTTTAATCAATTTACTATATTTCTATGCAAATTAAATTAAAGAGAAACACATTAAGCTTAGACTCTAATTTGGTTACATATGACATGCACGTATATTCCTATCTAACATGTAGATTAATTCATCACAATAATTGAATATGAAACATAAGCTATTCAATCTAGGTTTAATACAAAATTTCCTTTTTGAAGTTCATTAGGATTGCCAAATCAATCTAATTGGTGATCAGGCAATTAGAAGCCTTAAGAACAAGATTAAATAAACAACTCCAATATCATTAATATGAAAAAAAGAAAAATAAAATAATTGAAACTACACGTTGAGTTCCATTATAATCTTAGAAAAATAAATCTAGTTCATAATCTTAGAAAATATATAACTAAGGAGTTTCATCATCATAAATAACACAAAAAAGCTTAAAAGAGTAAAAGGATATAGCAAACAAGAGTTGTCAAGTCTTTAGTCTTCAGGCTTCTCCAAAATCTCTCTAGTTTCCTAAATATTATGGTGGTTGTTCTCCTCTTAAGGAACTAGGTTAAAAATAAAAACCTAAAGTCTACTTTTTTTTTAAATCTTTAACCTTAAAAAGTCTTATATGTAGCTAAAACCCAAAAAATGAGAAACTTAGTCTGCAAATAGCTCAATCAATTTATTTTAGAAAGCTACCAAACTAAGTCCACTTTGGTTTTTTATTAAATTACTCCACTTTAGAAACTTCTTCAAGATTTAACCTACAAAAATACGAAAATAATAAACAACTATATAAGTTAAATATATAAATAATATAAAATAAAATAAAAATTAATTAAATATAATTAAAACTTCTCAGAATTAGCTAGTTTAATGCACATAATGAGACTAAATAATATTTTATAGAGTTATCATATTCCAACCATCGTTGCCTATCTTATAGCAATTAACACCTTTGATTTTCTTTGAGATTCAACAATTCGATGTCTACTTGCACAAAATTTGCAAATGATTCTCGATTCTATGATTTTATACTAAATTTTGGAAAAATAGCTGTTAAATTCTGTCCTTTTAGATCTGATAACTTTGAAATGATACAGTTACAAGATAAAAATAAATATGAGAAAAATAACAAAAATATGATATGTAAAAGTAATACGAACAAAACATTAATACATCTTGTCAAAATATGCATAATAAAAATTATTAATTTATTAAAATTTATATAAACATATATTACAATTATAACACATTAAAATATACAAACACGATAAAAATACCATTAAATCTACTTAATTTATTATTAAATTTGGGTAGTTAGCTGCCAACAGTTTCCTTTCCCAATAGCTACGAAGCATGTTTTCATGCCACGTGGAGCTTTTTTATTGGTTTAATTAATAATCTCTACTAGCGTACTTGGCTAGCTATCACTCTAGTTATCATTTCGTGAAAATGTCACCTGACTTCATGAATATATCAATGGAATTTCAATGATTTAATACATTTTCTCCTATCGCTTTTCAAATATTAATTGATTTGTCAAATGCACAGTCATTTTTGTTACCAAACCCTATTTATTTGCAAAAGAAACTTTTCAATACAGTATTAGATTATTTTAAACTTTTCAATATGTATGATTTATCATCATGACGTTTTGGATTTATTCATAATTTTTAATCCTCACATAAATAACTTATCTAATAAAGATATCGTACGTCTAAACCTCTCAAATCCTCGATCTTTAAAATATTATGTGTCTAAACCTCTTAAGTCCTCAATCTTCTTAAGTCTAATAGTAACATACATGTTATTTGGGCTAATGCTCAATTGAGACCAATTTATTATTTAATATAAGCAAATAGTGAATTTGTTTACAAGTAGAAAATCAGATAAAAAGACATGTGATTAGTTTTTGTTGCAATTTTGCAATGGACAACATGAAATTTAACTTTCTTTCTCATTTTACTTTTTCAAAGTTGTTCTATTTATTGCTAAGCAAATTTTTTTTTAATTTTTACCTCTTAAACAATAAATGATTAGGTTAACAATTTTGAAAACCCCTATAATTCTATCATAGTTAATTTCATATTGTTTTGTAAATAAAACACATTTTATTTAGCACTGTATTTTTTCCACTTGCATTAACTTTGTGTCATCATGTGCCAAACATGAATTTAACTAACCGAACTTAAACAAATAATTTTCTATTTCATTTTCTCGTATTGGGATGGACTTAATTATCAGATGAATCGCTTGTCTAACTTGACGCTAAATGGTCATTATGAAATAACCAAATAACCTGGAGTTGCCACCAATCTTATTTTCGGCTAGGTGAGATTGGTCACTTACTGGAGTTTTTATTCGGAGGGTTACAAAACCCTTGAAAACAAACTCCAAAGTCCATTTAATAACAAGATTCTCGTGAAAAGAGTCAAAAAGTTTATTTCCTGTGGAGTGAGACATGTCTCTTTACGACCCCCATAAATTGGTACTTATTGATTGCATGTTAACTAAAGTTTCGATTATGTTCAATTTTAATTTTTTTCGTATTTAAATATAATTCCCATTTTTTTGAAATTATTAATGACTCATGTTATTTTTTCATTTTAAGTAAATTGGGTTTTATGTATTTGGAAAACAAAATGTTTTTCATCCAATTGGAAACTTAGAGAAATATAAATGTTTTATTTTTTAGGAAATTAAAATTTTTGATTTATTTGTTTAAATACGGTTTTCCTCTGTTTAAAATAATAGATGAGGAGACTTCCATATATTGGAAGCAGACCGATGGACTATTTTAACTTGAGGATATTGTGTCAGATTTTTAAAAATATATACATTATAATAAACATATAAATATATTAAATATGTGGCATAATGTCATGAAAATGACCCTAAAGTACATGCATAAAATTACAAAATGATCCCTTAATTATAAAAAATAATCTAGATGGACCTGACATCCTTGGTCATCATAAAAAGGATCCTAAATTATGGAAAATGATTTAAATGCATGAAAATTTGCATAATAATCCCTAAGTCATGGAAAATGACTTAAATATCCTTAAAATGTATGAAATTACATGAAAGTCCCTAGATTATGAAAAATGACCTAAACGACTCTAACATTCATAAAATTGCATAAAATTCCTAGATCATGGAAAATGACCTAAATGACCTCAATATACATGAAATTGCATAGAAGTGACCCAATTGTCCACAAAATATATGCTGCATAAAAGTCCCTAGATTATGAAAAATAACCTAAATGACCCACAACATGCATGAAATAATATGAAAATCCTTAGGTTATGGAAAATGACTAAAATGACATAAAAATCCTTAAACCATGGAGAATAACATAAAAATGTATGGGATTTGAAAAATGATCCCTAATATGCATGGAATCATTGTCGAAAAATCGCAAAATGTCCCTAAAAGTTTTTAACATTCCTAAATGCATCCATAACATTTTATTTCACCAATAAACATATAAGCATGGTATCATACATGATATTTACTTTTAAAACACCATATTAACATGAACATACATAGATTTACTAATGTGTATGATGATGTTGTCATAATCATAATATATTCATGAAAAATGCATGGACATGTAAATCATGACAATAATGCATGAAGATGTCATAAAATGCATGTAATACTTGACTTTGAATAGAAATACCTTATTAACATGAATATACATAGACACACTAGACACACTGCTTTACGTGGTGTAGCACCCTATTTCATTTGAGCCCCTTTCAAGCAAATCATGCCTAATCAGAGACTTTTAGATGAAATGCACTTATTTCTCTTCTCGAGCCAATTTTTTGACATCTTGGGACTTAATTGGAAGGTAATAGAATAAAATAATAAAAATAAAAATGGAGATGATTAGCGGGTGCCATGTCGCAAGCACTATAGGCAACATGGCACTAAGAAAAAAATTTTTTAGGGAAGGTTTGAAATGCCTAGGGACCGTATTAGAAAAAATGCAAGAAGATATTTTTTTGGTCATTTGAGTCATCATTGAGGTCATTTGGACAAAAGCGAGTTAGTCATCCATCATTTTTAGCCATGATAAGTTGTTTGACAGCCAAAGGTGCGTAAAATCCATATTTTTAGATGTGGGTATCGATACATGACCTCTAAGTATCAATACAAGACCTCCATGTTAGCAAAAATTCAAGTTTCATAGGTTGTATCAATATGAAAGGGTAATATTGATATATGGGCTTGTGGTATTGATACCGGGCTTGACAATAGCTAAAATCATGACTTTTGGCCAAAATTTATCAAAAAACAAGTGTGATTATCGATACGAGCTATATGGGATCGATGCAAAACCCCTTGTGTCGATTTAGGTAGGCAAAATCTATTCTTTGTATCAACACAGACAAATCATTTTGCCAATTCATGGCATTTTTCAACCTTGCAACATCAATCTTAAACTCTAATTTGGTGACGTTTTTGGCATAAAAAATAATTAAAATTCATACCAGGCCTCAACATTGGGTTATGATTGGATCAAATGAATTTTTGAGGCCTATAATGACTAGAAAATATACATGTTCATGGAAAACATGCTTTATTTAGGGGCGTACTTGACATTTCTCCATCTATAAACTGCTTAAACCTCCCTGCTCCACATCTTGGATGCTAGAGCCAATGAAAATCAAGATAGCTAAGCATGTACCTAGGGTTGTTGCATGGTACATGAGAAAAACCCTACAATACCCTTATTTTTGGCATTTAAGCTTTTGTTGAGCATTTTCTTTATAATAGAGCCAACTTTGGCTCAGTAAAAAAAGCAACTATGGATACACTCACAGACCACATTTTCAAAAACAACTCTCCATTTTTGTAACTCTTCTAATAACCCTACAAAACCTCTCTAAAACCTTCGTTTCCTTTTTTTTTTTCACCACCAAACTCCTCTCCATCCATAGTATTACCTTAAAGATCATCTTTGCTATGCCTTTTTGCTTATTTATAGCAAGTAAATAAAAGAAAAATGAACCAAAAATCACCAACACAAAAAATGATAAGAACATAAAAATTATAGCTTTGAATGGACAAAGAAAAAAAAGTATTGTGAGCTATGTTGGTATATTTTCTACACCTTTGTTTTTATTTCATTGCATATACACACATATCTCATGCCACCTTTGTCGACGTTCCATGTGCCCGGCCTTTACGAACTTCCAACAATCCGAAGGGCCAAAGCGTGCTCGACTAAAAAAAATTTTGATGTTTGACATGAAGGAATAAAAGATCGTCAGATGAATCGCTCATTCGACTAGTCTTGGATGGCTACCTTGAAGTGGCCATAAACTTGGAGTCACCACTGATCATTTTAAGTTAGGCATGACTGGATGCCTATTGAAAATAATACCAGAGATTCGTTGTTTTAGGTTCGGGAGTTGGTTACATGTAGGAAAGGATTAGCACCCCCATAACGCCTGAAATTGATACCATCTAACTGTATCTTACTTGAATCTTGGTTTCCTCAGTTCCATTTTTATCATTATTTAAATATGATTCCTTCTAATACATGAAATTTTGTAAAGATACGGGTTCGAGTTTTAATAAAATTTTCATTATCTATACGCCTTAGAGAGGTGAAAAACATAGGAATTTTTGATGAAAATGATCTCCGGATGGGTTTTTAAAAAAAATCAAATATTTCATGCCTAGCATTGGAGAGATATTGACACGAGATATCATTTTATGATTTTGAAAATACTTTTTAAAGCATGAATACTCGAGGTCCCTACAAGACGAAACGCATTAGTAAGATAGGAAAGAAAGCAATAAATAAATCCACACAAAAATAAACGCACAAAATACATAAGAAAAGGAGGGATGATCGAAATGTATCATGTAGTTGTCTTCGATTATTGATGAATATCAAGATGACAACATTGAGACTTAATCTAATTTGACCAAAATTTAAGGAGAAAAGGTTTCGATCACTCGAGAGGGAGAAAAGCTTGGATTTTTGAAGGAATATGAAGAGTGAGGTTGGAGTATCCCCTCAAAAGAGTGGGGTTAGAGTATCCCCAAAAATAAAAGTTTGATATTGGATTTGAAGTAAAAAACAAGGTTGCAGCTTCCCTTCAAAGTGGTAGGGTTAGAGTATCCTCGAAAATGGAAATTCGATGTCATTTTGAGGTAAAAGTGGGGTTGGAGTATCCCCTCGAAGTAGTAGGGTTGGAGTGTCCCCAAAAATGGAAGTTTGATATTGGATTTGAGGTAAAAGTGGGGTTAAAGTATCCCCTCAGAGTGGTGGGGTTGGAGTATCCTCGAAAATAAAAATCTTCAATGTTAAAAGGAATAGGTCATATTTAAAAAAAAAATCTTTAAAAATGTAGAGCCTAAGGTTTGGCTAAAATGTTTCTCTTTTGTTTAGCTTGGTCTGAGTCTGAAGGGCTCAGGTCATGGGAATGAGCCGAGTAGATCATGAGGCATTCGAACGCCTCAATAAAAGCATTTCAAAAATTAGGTTAGAAATAAAGGACAGCGTTGCATCATTTCTCTTTTTGAATTTATTTCGAGCTTATCCGAAGGTCCCGAGGGGTACACAAGGCATTGGAAAGATAACTCAATGCGAATTAATGTAAAAATATTCCAAAAATCCTAGAAAATCACTCTCTAGGTGGAATTAATTTTTGAACTTCAGCTTATCTCGACACTGGCAGCATGTACAGGGTAAAGGTATGATGGACTTTGAAAAATATTTTGGATTCATTCAGAATCGTTAAAATGCGAATAATACCTTTTCAAAAAGGAAATTTCATGAAATTTATGGGAAAAATATTAAATGGATTCAGAAATGTTGTTTGTTGGCCGAAATAGCCCAAATAATAAACTGCTCGCCAGATCTAGGGGTTCCGGATAGTGAAGATTCAAAAAATTGTAACAATTTCATCGAAGATGATCTGAAGGTAAATGAGATATCATTGGAAAGGTAATTTGAAACCCTTCAAGGGAAAAATACCAATACATTCCAGGTAAAGCATTTTTTATTTTTAAATAATTTTTCAAAACCAAATCGTTGTGTTGTCAGAACAAAATAGGGGAGGTGCTCAGTATTCTTGGTTATTCATTAGGTTGAGCTTGGGCCATGGATGTTCAAACATTCATGACCGAGATGAGAGGGGTTGACATGGGCATCATGAGTTCATTCCACAGTCCCAGAATAGTTTAGGACGATTAAACAACCCGTTGACCATGCCATCATGAGGGTGTTTGGCTAAGTACTAAGGATTCATATTTTTCAACTAAAAACTTGATTTCATTTTTTTGAAAACCAGCATTCTTATACTCATTCTTCCATGAATCCATAATTGAATGCTTGTTTTACCCCCAAGGTTGGAAAACCAACTCCATAAAAATCTTAAGCCCATGTTATTCTCCGTGTATGGGAGATAGCATATGCCTAACTTAAGGGGGTAGCTCTTTGAAATTAGGTTTTCTAGCAATCAAACAAACATCTCAACATAAACAAAGTTCCACAAACATGACATAGAACATGGAGAACATTTATGCATCAAAAATAAATGCATGGAGATGATAAAGAGATACATGAACATACTTAGGATGAACATGCTAAAAAAAAAACATTTTTATTTCATGGAACCTATTAAGCTACTAGGAAATGTATGGGCATACCTATGAAATGTTGAGAGGCATGCTTTAAACATGAGATGTAGATATGAATGTGAAAGGAACATGGCAAGGTCACCTGGATGAAAATGCAAAGGAACATACTTAGTTGACCAAACAACATGTAAGCACCAAGGAAAACATCAAGATCTTAAACTACCACAACCAAAGCCACAAAAACGCATGAGAGTCCTAGATTGGCCATAAAAGCATAAAAAGGGTTTACTAAGATGATGTTAATGACAAAACAGAAACAACAAAGATCAAGATAGAGGGGATATACCAAAAAAACTTGAACTTCCCTTTGTCTCGAAATAGTGGCTGTAGGCATAATTTATTCCTTCTCCTCGCTATTATTTAGCAAGAAAAGGATCAAAAAAAGTAGCTTTCTAGTGGTATGGTTGATGGTGAGGCTTTTTAAGGATCAAAATGTGTGGAAAGTTTGGTTCTTAAAGGTTCTCTAGTGGTGTTTTGGGGTAGCTATGGGAATAGAGTATGGGAGTCAATGAAATGGTATTTTTGGAAGCTGAGAATGGCTGAAGGATTTATGGGGATGGATGAAGAGTTTTCTAGGATTGCTGGAGAGTTTTCTTGATAGCTGGGAGCCCTTTTTTCTGAGGTAGCTCCCTTTGAGATAACTTGTTCTCTTGGTTCAGTCGCTCTTTTTTAGAAGACAATGCAAAGGGCCTTATTAATTTTTCTTCTGCAGCAGGGCATATCTTTAGTTGCCATGTTCAGCTGACTTTTTTCTTATTGGTTCTGCCATGCTGATCAAAGGGGTAGAAAAGCTGTGAAAGCCTGCAAGCTGGAGATATGCCTGCCACCCTCTTACACTCATATATTTTATGAAAGTGACCTTTGTCATTAATTGTTTGGACTCCAAAATTTTGTTAGAATCTGTTAATGAACCCATAGTTAAGGTTTGCAATGTTATATGATAGTTCTTTGGTGCAAAAACATGTTTAAATCAGATTTTAAATGGGTAATGCAAAACATAAAATGTGGTTCGGATTAGCCAAAAATGGCTTGCATGTATCGATACATATCATTCTGTATCGATACTCAAGGAAAATTTTACGCATGAGTATCGATACAGGGATAATTGTATCGATACTAAGAGCATAAATTATTTCCAGTCTCAAGACTTTGAGACCTGTATTGATACTCCATGGACTTGTATCAATATTTATGCTTGTGTATCAATACATTTCACCAAAAATTATAATATTAGCTACTGCCAAGACTTGTATCGATACAATCATGATAGGTATCGATACTACACCTTAGGTATCGATACCAAACCCTTATGTATTGATACTATACATGGAAATTCAAAATTTTGGTAACGTAAAAGCCCCATGATAGTGTTTAAGCACCCATATGACCCATACATATCTTAGGTTTCTCGAGTTGTCTTATCTTGGTCACAAAAAGATGAAAATTGGCTCGCGTACGCACCTGAACAACTCCAATGACACCTTGAAAATAACCTTTGATGCCTCATTTTTGCATTTTTCATTAAAGCTGTCCATAGACATTTTAGACCTTCCCTAAAAAAACTCTGTCACTGCATGACACGTCGCTTGACGATCGTCCCCCAATTTTATTTCTATTTTTTTATTTTGTCACCTTTTGCCTAACTCCTAAGATACCAAAAATTGGTCCGGACAAAATGAGGTGTCTACAATCTTAGTTAACCAATCATCATGAAACCATGACCTTCATAGGAAAACATGTATTTTTTAGTTTGTTTTGATGATATTTTGAATTTATGATGCTTTGATGTTGCTTGAATGTTTAAAAAATCATATTTTTCTTAGCTCATCTTAGAACAACCACTGTTTCATTGATTCGTGGCCATGCATAATACTTGATGATACATTAGTATTTCAAGACGTTTTGATGTTTAATTGAGTTGCTGATGTTTTCTGTGGGTTTGATTGCATAAAAATCATATCTTTGATGCTGTAAAAATTTGCCATTATTTGTTTCATGCCATGGAAACATTTTCTCACATGCACATACCATCCTTGATATTGACATAAGCACTCTTTTAATTGTTCATGCATTATTTTTTGCATTTCTTGCATTTTTAGTATGTTTACGTGATAAAAATTGTTTTCTTGTTGTTGCTCCACATATTTTTGTCATAGATGTCATGTTTACATGCTTTACATGATTCAAAATGCCTTTTTGATGCCTCTCTTTGGTGTTTATTTGCTGTAAAAATCTATTTTTAAAGAAACGCCTAAGTTAAGTCTATGTTACCTCTAATAAATGGAGATTAACATGGATTTAATGTTTTCATTAATTGGTCCTCCAATCTTAGGGAAAAATCAAGCTTTCCATGTTTGGATTCACAAGTAAATAAGGTTAAATATTTTGATTTTCAAAATAAAACATCCTTTTTACTTGTTCCAAAATGTTTGTGCCTTGATTTTAAAGACTAATACCCTTTAGCTAGTAACTTGGTTGATGGGTTGTTCTATCATCTCAAATTACTCAAAGATTATGTGAATGAGCTTATGAAGCCACTGTCACTGACCATCTTTGTCATAGACATTTGGATGTCCATAAATCGAGCGTAGTCCTACAAAACTTGAAAAATGAAAAACTCCCTTATTTTGCCCTAGTAGCATTAGGTCCTTAAGTTGAAAAATTGATTCTGCACCCTAAATGATTTTTCTAAAATTTTTTGATATTTTTCACTTAAAGGGCATTGAATTACCTTTCTAACGACATCTTTTGAATGTGCCAAATTTTTTGATATTATTCACTTAAAGGCATTGAATTACCTTTCCAATGATACCCTTTTTCCCCCTAGATGTGCCCAGATAAGGAAATTATGATTTTTCAAACCTTTGCTATCTAAAACCCCTAGAATTAGCAATTTACATTTTGTTTGGGCTATTTTGGCCTATCGAATAATGTCCTTGGATTTTTCAAATATTTTTCCAAAAATCTTCATGAAATTTACTTTTAGGAAAGGTATCGTTTATGTTTTAAAGATTCCAAATGAGTTTGAAGCAATTTTTCAAAGTTCATTAGACCTTTTCCCCACGTGCTGCCAATGCTAAATCAAGCATAACTTTAAAAATTACTTCCACCTTGAAAGCAATTTTATTTTTGGATTTTTGGGATATTTTTATGTTAATCCTTGTTGAGTTACCCTTCCAATGGTATCCCATTTACGTCTTGATGCCTTCAGATGAACCCGAAATAAATTTAGAAAGGGTGATAGCATGATGCTGTCCCTTGTTTTTGGACTTAAGAAAAATTAAACTAGTTTTCCCAAACTATTTTTTGAGTCATTTAAATGCTCAAAATGCATCCAATTAATTCCCCATGGAGTCATGTGTCACAAACCTGGTGCCATGAGGCTTGGATCAAGGCCAAAACAAAAAAAAAATTATCTTTCATTGGAATTATTGATTTTAATTTTAAAATACCTCTTTCCTTTAAAAAATTATTCATTTTTTTTTGTTGAAAACATCTAAAATTTCCACCATTTAGGATACTTTAACCTATTCTCTGAGTGGATGCCATAACCGCACTTTTACAAACTTTATTCGAATTTCAAAAAATTACTATATCCTCATCCTTGGGGATACTTAAGCTCATTTTTCCAACTTCGCTCAAAATCCAGATTTTTCTTTCTAGAGGACATCTTTAGGCTTTTTAATCAAAAACTTTCTTTTTCTACACCTTAAACGACCATTGAGTCTAAACACGTATCAAAATTATCATTCAGGTTATTCCCCAATAATCGAAGATAATTATGAGATACATCCCTATCATTTCTTCCTTCCTATGCTTTTGTGTGTTTATTTTCATGTAATATTTATTATATTCTTTTTTGTCTTGCTAACATGTTTCCTTTCGTGGTTGCCATTATGAATTCATATTTCCAAATTATCTTTGAAAGTTACAATGCAATGTTTCATGTCGGTATTTCTCTAGTGCTTGATACAGAATACTTAATTTTTCAAAAATTAAATTCGGATATCATTTTTAGTAAAAAAATCCTTATGTTCCCCACCTCTTCTGGGTATACACGAGATTCATATTTTCTTTAAAACTCGAGTTTACTATTTATATCTACAAAATTCATGCATTAAAAGGGGATTATATCAAAATAATGACAAGTCAAAACCAAAGAAATCGAAATTGATGTAAAACATAGCTAGAATGTATCATATCAAAATAATGACAAGTCAAAACCAAAGAAATCAAAATCGATGTAAAACACAGCTAGAAGGCACCGATTTCGAGCGTAGTAGGGATGTTAGTACTTCTCTATGCATAGCCATGTCCCAAACCCAGCCGATGAATCTCTGGACCTTGTAGACCTTGGAATCGATGTTTCGAGTTTCAAAACTCAAAATATCGATTTCAATAGGTATCTGATCGCGCCTAGCCCAAATAGTTGATGGTAACTCTAAGTCTTTGGCCACTTCGTGGTGGCCATCCAAGACCACTTGGGTGACTGATTTGTCCGATAGTGCTCCCCCTACTTTCATCTTATGATGCCCAATACAAATCTTGGTCAAGGAATCTCCCAAAGGCATAGTTTTAAGTTATGATTGGGTAGGGGCATGTTACGACACATGGTGATGATGTTATAACATAATATTTTCATTAAAAATGCATGAAAATGGGAATAAAGACAATAAGGCATGGAAAGAACATTAAATACTTGGAATAAGATATAAGAAGAATAAAGAGTGAAAATAAAGTTGAACCATGAAGAAAGGTTGATGAAGATTAATAAAAACCAAGAAATAAGCATAAAACATTTGGAAAATAAACTTCCTTAATGCTTTGATTTTTAGAAAACTTTCAACAAAAAAAATCAAAGAAAAAAATATAGCAATTCCAGGTCATAGCTCAAGATTTCGTCATAACTTGGTTTTTACACCTTAGCACAAATCATCACCTAAGCATGGCCTAGGATCATTAAGCTCTTATAAAAAAAATGTGAAAATGAAAGTCAAAGATGAAAGAAAACAACCTTAAATAGAACTTGAAGCTATCCCTATTCTTTTCTCTCTTTTTTTGTTTTCTTTTTTCTTATCTGGTTTTTCTTAGCTGAAAACTAAAGGATTTTCTCTAATGAACATCCTAAAGGTGTTTAAAACCCCCTTGGTTCATCATCTCATCCTCATTCAAGTTCATTCACATCTTGATAACTTATTCAAGCTTGCATCCAAGTAATCTCCATACATAGGCAGGTGGTCTGATCAAGGACTGAAACCCTTCCAAATGGAGCATGATTTTAGCTGAGTTTGGTCAACAATCCAAGCCACATGACCTCAAAGAGAAACCCCACTCAGAATGGCAATATCTTGGTTCCAAGCAAGAAAAGCTTTCCCAGACAATGATGCTAAAAACTTGTTGTCAGATTTCCATGCAAGTACATGTATCGTAAACAAGTAATATAGAGATGAAATAAAGTATTGTTCCCAGGAGAACTTGTACTAAATTTGTTAACTATTAAAATTAAAACAATTTAACCTTATCCAAATGACCAAATAAAATATTGTAAAAAATTTAAATGAAACTTAAATTAACTAACAAAGCAAAAAAATTAAATAGGGTCTACTTAATCAATGACAAAAGCTTAGGATTATAATTTCTCTCAATACTTGATTGAACTTGTTTTACCCTCTTAACTTGACTAATGAAATGAGTTATTAACCTAGAATTCTAATTTATTTATAAGTCTCTTTCAATGGTCTTATAAAAATATCTCTATTAACCAATTTACTATATTCCTATGCAAATTGAATTAAAACAAACTCATTGAGCTTAGAATCTAATTTGGTTGCATATGACATGCTCATGTATTCCTATCAACATATAGATCAATTCATCAAAATAAATGAATACGAAACATATGTTATTCAATCTAGGTCTAAACACAACTCCTTTTTCAAAGTCTATTGTGGTTACCAAATCAATCTAATCAGTGGCCAATCAATAAGACACATTAAGAAATGAATGAACAAAAACTTAAATATCATTAAATCATGAAAAAAGAATAAAATAATCCAAACAACATGTTGACATCCATTATAACCCTAGAAAAATAAATTTAATTCATATTAATTAAACAAAGCACAAAACACTGGAGTTTTAGCATCATAAACATTAAAATAAAGATAAAAAGATTAAGCGAAAGTGAAAATTAAGAGCTTCATGTCTCGGTCTTCAACTTTTTTAATCCTTTTCCAACTGCAAAGTCTTGATGGATGCTTTCCTCTTCAAGAAACTTGAAAAATAAAAGCTATATAGTATTTGGGATATCTCTAAGTCTAATCCTAAGAGTCTTATACATAGGCAAAACTCTAAAACTTGGTCTCCAAGTAGCTTGAATTAGTTATTTTTGGATACTATCAAACTTCATCACTTTACTTGATTGAGTTCATTTTGCTTCTTGATTAAGTTATAGCACTTTTAGAACTTCTTCGGGTTTTAACCTATGATAATATGAAAACTATTTAAATAACTAAGTAATTGAAATATAAGGAAAGTAAATGATACTAAAATAAAAAGTATCAAAGATAAATAAAATCTAAGTAAAAATCTCTAATACTAAGCTAATTTAATGCATATAATGAGACTAAATAACTCTATATAGAGTTATCGCACTCTTAAACTTAAGATTTTGCAAGTCCTTGTGCAAAACAAAATAAAACAAAGAGATGAAAAACCAACAAATAAAGCAAAATGAAATGAAACACAAGTTAAGATGAATGTACTCAAATGATGATTGCATTAATTTTCCTCAAAAGTCATCTATTATAATGTGCCAAACTAGAACCCAACACGCTAGACTTGAGACGATAAATTGTTGTTTTTGTTTCTCATATTGGGATAGGACTTAATTGTCAGATCGAATCACTCATCTGACTTAACCCTAAATGGCTATTATGAAATGATCGAAAGGCTTGGATTCACCACCAATCTATTTTGGCTAGGTGAGATTGGTCACCTATCAGAGTTCATCCTTTAAGGTTACAAAACCCTTATAAACAAACTCCAAATTCTGCATACTAATAAGAGATTCATTTAGAAAGGGTTTGAGAGTAGCAGAGTAAGACATGTCCCCTATGCAACGCTTGTAAATTGGTACTTATTAATCACCTATTATCCTAAATATTGATAAAAAAATGATTTTATTTTTTTAATATTTAATTAATAATTCCTGTATTTTACAATATTTAAAGTTAATGTTATTTTTCTGGCTAATGATAAATTGAGTTATAATCAATTTTGAAAATGAAAGTGATTTCTGTACCCATTGGAGAACCTGGAGGAATATAAAAGTTTTACATTTTGTGAAATTAAAAATTTTGATTTACTTGTTTAAAGAGGGCATTCATCTGTTTAAAATAATCGATGAGGTGACTTACACCTATAGACTATTTTAAACTCAAGGATACTGCCTCAAATTTTATTAAAAACCCGAATTATAGTTGATAATATTATACTAGATTTTTAGCATAATAGTACCTAAAAGACTCTAAAAGGCTGACACGAAAATCCCCGCACGACCCTAACAGACATGTATCAACATGAAGGTTCCCATATAACTCTAGAAACTCAATTTTAAGGGAGTATTACCTAAATGTCCCTAATGTACATGTTTCGACATAAAAGTTCTCACATGATCCTAAAGGGATGGAAATTTCTAAAATAACTCTAGATTATGCAAACTATCCTAAATGGTCTTAAAATGGATGGAAAATATTAAATGCTATCTAGATTATGAAAATAACCTACATGTCCCTAAAATGAAAGGAAATTTCTAAATGGTCCCTAATGTACATGAAATAATCTAAAAGACCCTAAAATGCATAGAAATGCTAAAATGGTACCAAAATATATAAAATTACATAATAGTCCCTAAAACATAAGAAATGACTAAAATAACCCTAAAATGCATGAAATTGCATAAAATTTCCTAAAACAAATTGCTAAAATAGCCCTAAAATACATTAAATTGCATAAATGGTCCAAAATCATGGCAAATGAATAAAATGTTGTAAAAATGCATGAAATTACATAATAATTCTAAATTAAGGAAAGCAACTAAGATGGTCCTAAAATGCATGAAATGAAATAATAGATCCTAAAACATGGCAAATCACTAGATGACCCTGAAATGCATGAAATTGCATGAATGGTCCAAAAATATAATATATTACTAAAATGACCTTAAAATGCTTGAGATTACATAAAAACCTAAAGCATGGCAAATTACTAAAATAACCTTAAAATGCATGAAATTGCATAAACGGTCTTAGAACATGACAAATTACTAAAACAACCCTAAAGTGCATGAGGTTGCATAAAACCCTAAAGCATGATAAATTACTAAAATGACCTTAAAATGCATGAAATGACATAGTAATCTTTAATATGCATGACAAATTATAAAAAATTACAAAATGGTCCTTAAAAGTTTCTAATCATCACAAATGCACTAACAAACATTTATTTCACCAATAAACATACAAGCATCATACAATACATGATGTTTGCTATCAAAACACCATACTGAAATACTTAAAGTTACTAACATGCATGATTATGTCATCATAATCATAATATTAATGGAAATTACGTGGACATGTGCATCATGATATAACATATGAAAATGTCATAGAATGCATTCATCTATGATTTTAAACATAAAATAGCCCATCAAAATAAACACGCATAAGTAAAGTAACATGCATGGTGATGTTGCCACAATCATGGTATTTTCATGGAAAAGTGCTTGAACATGGGAATGATGACAATAAGGCATGGAAATGTTAGAAAATGCATGAATCATACATAACAAGAAATATGAGTAACATAGAAAGTCAACTAAGGTTGAAACATGGAAAAAAAACTTAATGAGAATCATATAAAAACTAAAGAAACTTAACATAAAACCTTTAAAAACAAGTTTTCTTGATGGAAAGATGACTTTTAAGAGACTTTTAATAAAAATCAAAAAAGAAAACCAAAAGAAAACATTTAAAGGTCATAGCTCAAGACTTGGCCATAAACTTGGTTTTAACACCCTTGGCTCAAATCATCATGTAAGCATGGCTTAGGATCTTAAGATCACATAAGATTAAGAGAAAAATGATCAATAACAAAGTAGAAAACAAGTAAAGAGACAACCTTGATTCAGACTTAAATAAATTCTCTTTTTTTCTTTCTCTTTTTAATTTTCTGGCTTTTCTACTGAAAACCAATTCTCTTTCCCCTGTTGTGGATGCCTTCAGAGGTTTAAAACCTTCCTTTGCTGATGATTTCTCATCCCCATGCACTATCACCTATTTGTTGATAACTCATGCAAGCTTGCTTGCAAGCAAATCCTTAAGGCTTAGGTGATCTAATCAAGAGGTTGAAATCTCCTAATTTGGCGTGTTGATTTAGTTGATCCAAGTAGACAAACTTGGCTGTATGGCTTTAATAAGAAACCCCAACCCAAATGGCCATAAATTGGTTTTATGCAAGAAAGAGTTTTTAACACTAACCCGAAAATAGCTGTCCATTGAAATTTAGTTAAAGTAGACTTAAAATGGCTAGAAAACAACCAAAATAGATGTCATTTAGTTCTAATGCATGATTTGAGCATTAAACGCATTTATCCAAAGTTTATTTAAGCTTTAATGGCTTAATTCATATGGGTAGTTCTTATGCCTATGTTTCAATGTAAAAATGTTTGTAACAGACCTCTTGTATAGCTATGAAGTGTTTTAGTGCCATTAGGAAGAAGAAATGTAAGAAAACTTGGGTGAACAAGCTTGTTCGTGATGAAAATTTTCATATAGTATCGATTAGGCGCTCTCAAAACCAAAATACCATAAAAAATAAGACATTGTATCGATACAGTATAGCCTTATATTGATGCAATGAGCATTATATCGATATAATATAGCTTTTGTATACACCTTATTTTTTCCAGGCTAATTTGTAGCAATCTGAACATGGACGTGAGAAGGGGCTATGATTACAGGGTGACAACATTGCCCGACAGAAAAGTACTTTGAGGACATCAAGAAGGCCTAGGGATCATATAAAAGGTAAATGCAAAGATATGACTTCAAATGACATAGTCCAAGATATCTGAGGACAAAAGATATGAGAAAATTCATAATTTTACTTGAATGTATCGATACATGGTTCTCATGTATCGATAC
>JBBYHK010028869.1:0-10121 GCA_038382065.1 Adansonia grandidieri | reverse complement strand
AATTTTTAAAAATTATGAGCTATTAAAATTAATATAAAAATGAATTAAATAAAAAATTGATATAATATTTTAGAATCGAAAAAATTTCAAGGAATCCATTAAAATTGATATAAAAATGAATTAAATAAAACCTGTTATCCAAAATACTAATTTACAAAATGGTAAAGATGGGAATCTAGAACCCAAAATAATTTTATCGAGAAAATTTTATGAGTATAAAACTTGCAATACTATGAAAAATCTAAAATTAGTCACAAAATGGATAGCTTGACTCCTTATGGTATAAAATGCCAATATGAATTTTTCCTCGAATATTTCTGATTTTTTGAAATATCGGCATAAATACCCATACAAGTATCGGTATAATTATACAACGGTCAACTTTCATGTTTAATGAAAATTCTCTAGAAATGCTTAATAATGGGAAATTTAACTGCGATATAGTTTGCAGGAACAAATTCTCAAAATTTTGACCAAAAAAGATAAAAAATGATATTTCTCTTAAATAGTCATTTTATATATCCGAAATTAGAGATCAAAGTGTGATTCTTTTTTATCACGTGAATTTGTAGCCATTTAACTATGAATAAAAAGGTTTCAAGAATGTCTGATTCATCTGAAAAAGATCATTCCTATTGAGGGTTGCTGTTAAGTCCTTAATTTTAGATATTCAGGATTATTGAAAAAGATAAAAAGGGGATCTAGACGAAATTATATGTCTACACTACTCTTTAGGGCGTTAGGCATAATAAACACATTTTCCTCGCTAGGACACATGGTTTTGATGCTTTGGTTTTGCAAGAAATGTTTTTTTTCCTCTATTTTCCTTGGAATCAACGTTCATCCGTCAAATGGGATAAACTTGAATTCTCCTAATAATCTCTATTATTTCGGCTATTGGGCACTATAAACACATTCTCCTTGTTTGGATACATGGTTTTGATGCTTTGCTTTAGCAAGAGAAGCTTTTCATTCCATCATTTTCTTTAAAATCAAAGTTCGGGTGTCAAATGGGATAAACTTGGATTCTAGTAATAATCTCTATTCTTTTAGAGATTGGACACTATAAGCACAGTCTCCTTGTTAGGTTGTATGGCTTTGATGCTTTGGTTTTGTAGGAAAAGCTTGTCTTTCAACCATTTTCCTCAGAATCAAAGTTCATCCCTCAAATGGGATAAACTTGGACTATCGTAATAGTCTCCATTCATTTGGTGATTGGACACTATAAACATATTCTCCTCATTGGATACACAGTTTTGATGCTTTGATTTGGTAAGAAAAGTTTTTCATTTTGCCATTTTCCTAAGAATCAAAGTTCGGTTGTCAAATGGGAGAAACTTGGATTCTCGTAATAACATCCACTCTTTTAGGGATTAAGTGCTATAAACACATTTTTCTCATTAGGATGCACGGTTTTGATGCTTTATTTTTCCAAGAAAAGTTTTCTTTTCGTAATTTTCCTTAGATTCAAAGTTCATCCCTCAAATGGGACAAACCTAGATTCTTGTAATAATTTCCAATCTTTTGCTGGTTGGGCACTATTACCACATTCTCCTTATTGGGATACATGGTTTTGATGCTTTGGAGTTGCAAGAAAAGCTTTTCTTTTCACCATTTTCCTTAGAATCAAAGTTCGCTTGCCAAATAGGGTGAACATGGATTCTGGTTAATAATCTTTATTCTTTTGATTATTGGGCACTATAAACATATTCTCCTCATAGGGATACACCGTTTTGGTGCTTTGATTTGGCAAGGATGCTTTTCGTTCCACCATTTTCCTTAGAATTAAAGTTCATCCGTCAAATAGGATAAACTTGAATTTCTATAATAATCTCCATTCTTTTGGTGATTGAGCACTATAAACATGTTCTACTTATTAGGTTACATAGCTTTCATGCTTTGGTTTTGCAGGAAAAGCTTTTCTTTCCCCTATTTTGCTTAGAATCAAAGTTTATCACTTAAATAGGAAAAACTTGGGCTATCATAATAACTTCCATTTATTTGGTGATTGGGCACTATAAACACATTCTTCTTATTGGGATACATGATTTTGATGCTTTGGTTTGGCAAGACAAGTTTTTCATTCCACAATTTTCCTAAAAAGCAAAGTTCAGCTGTCAAATGGGATAAACTTGGATTCTTATAACAATATCTATTCTTTTAGGGATTGGGTGCTATAAACATATTTTCCTTATTATGATACATGATTTTGATGCTTTGGTTCTCCAAGAAAAGCTTTTTTTCCACCATTTTTCTTAGAATCAAAGTTTATCTGTCAAGTGGGACAAACATGGTTTACCATAATAATCTTCATTCATTTGGTGATTGGGCACTATAAACACATTTTCCTTATAGGGATACATGATTTTGATGCTGTAATTTGGCATGAGAAGCATTTCATTCCACCATGTTCCTTAGAATTAAAGTTCGACTGTCAAGTGGGATAAACTTGGATTCTCGAAATAATATCCATTCTTTTGGTGATTGGGCACTATAAACACATTCTCTTAATTGGGATACATAGTTTTGATGTTTTGGTTTTCAAAGAAAAGCTTTTCTTTCCACCATTTTCCTTAGAATCAAAGTTTATCCATTAAATGGGATAAATTTGGATTCTCATAATAATCTCTATTATTTTGGTGATTGGGCACTATAAACACATTCTCCTCATTTGGATACATGATTTTGATGCTTTGATTTGGCAAGAAAAGCTTTTCATTCCACTATTTTCCTTAAAATCAAAGTTTGATTATCAAATAGGGCAAATGTGGATTCTAGTAATAATATTCATTCTTTTGGTGAATGGGCATTATAAACACTTTCTCTTCATAGGGATACAAGGTTTTGATGCTTTGATTGAGCAATGGGTGTTTTTTATTACATCATTTTTTTAGAATCAAAGTTCATTTTTCAAGTGGGGCAAACTTAGATTCTTGTAATAATTTTCATTTTTTTGGAGATTGGGCATTATAAACCCACTCTCCTTATTGAGATACGCGGTTTTGATGTTTTGGTTTTGCAAGAAAAGCTTATCTTTTCACCATTTTCCATAGAATCAAAGTTCATTTGTCAAATGGGACAAAAATGGATTCTAGTAATATTCTCCATTCTTTTGGTTATTGGGCACTATAAAAACATTCCCCTCATAGGGATACACTGCTTTGATGCTTTGATTTGGTAAGAGAAGCTTTTTCATTCCACCATTTTCCTTAGAATCAAAGTTCGACTATCAAATGGGACAAACTTGGATTCTCATAACAATATCCATTCTTTTGGGGATTGGGTGCTATAAACACATTCTCCTAATTAGGATATATGGTTTTGATGCTTTGGTTCTCCAAAAAAAGCTTTTCCTTTCACCATTTTTCTTAGAATCAAAGTTTATCTGTCAAGTAGGAAAAACATGGATTATCATAATAATCTCCATTTATTTGGTGATTGAGCACTATAAACACATTTTTCTTATAGGGATACATGATTTTGATGCTTTAATTTGGCATGAAAAGCTTTTCATTCCACCATGTTCCTTAAAATTAAAGTTCAACTGTCAAGTGGGACAAACTTGGATTCTTGAAATAATATCCATTTTTTTGGTGATTGGGCACTACAAACACATTCTCCTACTTGGGACACATGGTTTTGATGCTTCGGTTTCCAAAGAAAAGCTTTTCTTTCCACCATCTTCCTTAGAATCAAAGTTCATTTGACAAATCGGATAAACTTGGATTCTCATAATAATCTCCATTATTTTGGTGATTGGGCACTATAAACAACATTTTCCTTATTTGGATACATGATTTTGAAGCTTTGATTTGGCAAGAGAAGTTTTTCATTGCACCATTTTCCTTCAAATCAAAGTTTAACTATCAAATGGGACAAACTTAGATTCTAGTAATAATCTCCATTCTTTTGGTGAATGGGCATTATAAATATTTTTTCTTTATAAGGATACAAGGTTTTGATGCTTTGATTTGGCAAGAGGTGTTTTTCATTACACTATTTTCTTTAGAATCAAAGTTTATTCACCAAATGGGAAAAACTTGGATTCTTGTAATAATCTTCATTCTTTTAAAGATTGGGCATTATAAACCCATTCTCCTTATTAGGATACACGATTTAGATGCTTTGGTTTTGCAAGAAGAGTTTTTCTTTCTACCATTTTTCATAGAATCAAAGTTCGTTTGCCAAATAGGATGAACATGGATTTTGGTAATATTCTCCATTCTTTTGGTTATTGGGCACTATAAGAACATTCCCCTTATAGGGATACACTGTTTTGATGCTTTGATTTGGTAAGAGAAGCTTTTTCATTCCACCATTTTCCTTAGAATCAAAATTCAGCTGTTAAATGGGACAAACTAGATTCTCATAATAATCTCCATATTTTTGGTGATTAGGCAGTATAAACATATTTTCCTTATTAGGATACATGGTTTTAATGCTTTGATTTGGCAAAAGAAGCTTTTCACTTCACCATTTTCCTTAGAATCAAAGTTTGTCTGTCAAATAGGACAAACATGGATTCTGGTAATATTCTCGATTCTTTTGGTTATTAGGCACTATAAAAACATTCTCCTCATAGGGATACACTATTTTGATGCTTTGATTTGGCAAGAGAAGCTTTTTATTATTTTACTTAGAATCAAAGTTTAGCTGTCAATGGGATAGTTTTGGATTCTCATTATAATATTAAATCTTTGGGTTATTGGTAACTATAAACACATTTTCCTCATTGGGATACACAGTTTAGAAACTCTAGTTTACTAGAAAAGCTTTTCTTTCCACCATTTTCCTTAGAATCAAAGTTCGCTTGTCAAATAGGGTGAACATGGATTCTGGTAATAATCTCGATTCTTTTGGTTATTAGGCACTATAATCACATTCTCCTTATAGGGATACACCATTTTGATGCTTTGATTTGGCAAGAGATGCTTTTTGTTCCACCATTTTCCTTAAAATCAAAGTTCGTCTATCAAATAGGAGAAACTTGGACTCTTGTAATAATTTCCATTCTTTTGGGGATTGGGCACTATAAACACATTCTCCTTATTGGGATACATGGGTTTGATGCTTTGGTTTTTCAAGAAAAGCTTTTCTTTTACCTTTTTCCATAGAATCAAAGTTCATCTGTCAAATAAGACAAACATAGATTATCATAATAATTTCCATTCATTTAGTGATTGGGCACTATAAACACATTCTCCTCATAGGGACACATGGTTTTGATGCTTTGATTTGGCAAGAAAAGCTTTTCATTCCACGATTTTCTTTAGCATCAAAGTTCCTCCCTCAAATGGGACAAACCTATATTCTCATAACAATCTCCACTTTTTTTAGGATTAGGCACTATAAACACATTCTCCTAGCTAGGACACATGGTTTTGATGCTTTGGTTTTGCAAGAAACATTTTTCTTTCTCCCAATTTCCTTAGAATCAAAGTTTATCCCTCAAATGGGATAAACTTGGATTGTTATGATCCAGCCAATGTAAGACAACATAGATGATGTTCTAAAGGGCTTCTAAGTGTTGAGTGGACCTCTTACATGAGCTCGGGCTAAATAAATACAAAAAGATGTGCAAGGACTAATCATGAAGCTATTCATAACAAGAAGCTAAAGATGGAGATGGTGTGAAGTTAGAATTTAAGGAGGAAATGGGCTTCAATTAACCATGCTTAGTTGACTTGCTTCAAGCTAATGAGCAAGTTATTTCGTGATTAGGCCAAATGTTGATATTTAGGCTTATCTTTTGTTTACTTATGGGATAGACCTTTTTATTAAGTGGCATATGCTTGTCACATGTTATTTTAATTGTTTTAAGTGTCTATATCAAGGGCCCATGCTTTGGGACACTAGTTATTAGGCTTGGGGCTTTGTTTTGAATTTTAATTGGCTATTTAAAAGCCTAAACGAGTTTAACTTGTTAGGATGCCTTAAAGTTTTATCTTTTGGCTATAAATAATCTGTTGTAATTGTAAGATTGGTTTTTGAGTTTTTCTTTGGATAATTAATATAGGTAGTCTTCTTGGTGAGACAAATTTCTTTGAGTTCTTCTTTGGACTCCATCAGAACTTATCAAGGTTAGTTTAATCTTGTGGCATTTAACTTTTTATATTCTTGGTTTGCAATTGATGCTAAAGCATTTGGTCAAGTTTCAATTCCCTTAGCATTCTTGGTTTGTATTTTGTATTTAAATTATTGGGTCAAGAATCCTATTTTATTTTCTTATTATTTTTTGGGTTCTAGTTTTTGATCCAAAGTGATATTTGGGGGTTTTAGGACATTGTTCTTGGGGTTTTTGCATCATTTAGCATCAAAGCTTTGGTTTAGATCAGGTGATCTATCTCTTAGTTCTTTTATCAAGTTATTCAGTGTCAAAGGTTGGATGCCCTAACAAATAGCCCATTTATGTTCTAAAAGTTTGGGAGAATTTAATCTAATTTTACCTTCTTAGGTTGACCAGATTTTGTTATTTCTTTTTTTAATATTTTGGTGGTATCTTCTTTTTTTCCTTCCAATCAATTCTCTAATTTTGTTACCTTTGCTGTATTCTTTATAGTTTCTTTTTTTTTCTCTGCAGTTAATTGATATATAAGTTTGACAAAATTCTGTGCTTCCTTTTTTGATATCTTGGTAATTTCCTTTTTAATCTCTTTCCAATCAATTAATTGATTGATTGACCTTTTCCTAAATTTACAGTTTTTACATTTTTAGTCATTCATACACCCAATCACCATAATTTAAAGAACATTCATTGTTTTGTTTCCTTTTTTATTTCCTTCCATTGGGTTTTAGGTTATACACATAAATTGAGTCAATGCTATCTTTTGTTATTTACTTCAATTTCGCTAGTCTATTTTCTATTTTCACATGTCTTTCTTCCTTTTGTTGGCTTTTCTTTATTTCCAATTATTTATTTGCAAATTTAAGAGTTGTCATTAGTTTGAATTACTTCAAATTGGACTTAACTTTTGATTGCTTCATTGTGAGTCTCTTGAAAGAACCAAAAAAAATTCTAGAGTGGTAAAAGGCATGAGAGAGTGAGATCATTAGAGTAAGACAAAAGCCAAATTGAGTGAAAACACGAGTGCATGACCTAAATTAAAGATAAACACATGAGGGAGTGATTCTTGTGAGGTCCTAACCAAATTTTGTTATTACAAGTATGAATTTGGCAGAAAAGGCATGAAAGTATCCAAACATGATGGTAATAGCAGTGAAAAGCAAGAAACATAGATAAAACTTGCTTTCACTCTTCGAGCCATGCAATAACAGTTTGAAAGAGTGCAACTTGTCTTTGGAATCTTCAAGATGGAATGGATAGACAAGAAGCTACAATTGCAAGGATGAGAAGAGAGCAACCAAATGAAAGAAGGACAAACAGGCCAAATATCCAACCTTTAGGAGAAGATGAGCTAGTGGTTGAAAAAGAGGATGAGAGTAAGTTAGAGTACATGAATGCTAGAAGATTTGCATAAAGAGGAGCTAGGCAAGGTCGCTGGCCTAGAAGGGAGTGTACGATCATGATGGTGTGGACTGAAATATTGGTAGCATTAAAATAAAAATTCCTCCATTTTAAGGTAAAAATGATCCTGACTTACATCTAGAGTGGGAACGAAAAGTTGAGCTTGTGCTTGAATGCCACCATTATTCGAAAGAAAAAAAGGTGAAACTTGCTATGGTTGAATTCACAGATTATACGATTATTTGGTAGATCAAGTAATTCTTAGTCACTGTAGAAATTTGGAGAGACCTATTGAAACATAGGCTGAAATGAAAGCTATAATAAGAAAGCATTTTGTACCAAGCCATTATTATCAAAATTTGCATCAGCAGCTTCAAAACCTTACTCAAGGTTCTAAGAGTGTAGAGGACTACCAGAAAAAATGGAAATCACCATGATTAGAGCTAATGTGGAAGAAGATCAAGAGGCAACCATGGCACATTTCTTGAGTGGCTTAAATTAAGAGATAGCTAATATGATTGAGTTGCATCATTATATAGGCTTAAAGAGATAGTGCATATGGCTATAAAGGTGGAGAGGTAACTTAAGTTGAAAGAGGTGCAAGTCTACTTCATCAAAGAGGACAAAGTTTTTGCCAAGTTTAAAGAAAACAAGGATAAAAATAAAGGCAAGGTAGTTGACGATAAAAAAGGTACCAACTTTTCCCAATCTAATAGATATCATGATATTAAGTGTTTTAGATGTTTAGGAATAGGCTATATCACTTCTCAATGTCCTAACAAAAAAGCTATGGTCATGAGAGCCGATGGTATAATTGTGACTGATGAAAAAGGTAAGAAGGATTCTTTTTCTTCATTCAAAGAAAAAAGTGACATGGAGTATGCGATCCATAGAGAAGCATTGGTAGTTAGGCATGTTTTGAATCTTCAAATGAAGAAGGATGGAGATGAGGAGCAATGTGAGAACATTTTCCATACTTGTTGTCACGTCAATAATAAAGTATGTACTTTGATCATTGATGGAGGTAGTTGTACCAATATAGCTAGTACTACCTTAATGAAAAAATTGGGATTGCAATGCATGAGACATCCTCGGCCATATGAGCTATAATTGCTGAATGAATATGGGGAGTCTAAGGTGAATAAACAATTGAATTATTTTTTTTTCAATTAAGAAATATTTTGATGAGGTGTCATGTGATGTTGTACCTATGCATGCAAGTCATATCTTGTTGTACCATGGTAATATGATAGGTGTGTTGTCCATGATGGTTTCAAGAATAGGTACTCTTCTCAGAATGTTGGTTGACATGTAACACTTGATCCAATGACACCCAAAGAGGTGCATGAATATTAAAATAAACAGAAAGGGAACCGAAGTGAGATCACATGTAATGAAAAAGAAGAGAATGTGAATGCTGAGAAAAAAAAAGAAAAATAAGAGCAAAAATAGAAAAAAAAGTGTCAGAAAAGCAAGTTAGTGTGAGTGAGCAAGAAGAGAACCTAACAGCAAGAGTGAAAAATAAAAGCTTGTATGCAAAGGAGAAGGAATGTAAGAGTGCTTTCTATGCTCAAAAGCCATTGATTGTACTTATTTACAAAGAGGCTTATTTGAACATTAATGATCTTAACCTTTTTTTGCCTAGTGTTACTATTTCTTTATTACAAGAATATAAAGATGCCTTCCTAGAAAAAGTTCTAAAGGGATTACCACCAACTAAAGGAATTAAACATCAAATTTGATTTCATCCCTGGTACAGCAATTCCCAATCATCTAGCATATAGGAGCAATCTCCATGAGATAAAAGAACTCCAAAGGCAAGTTGAAGAGCTATTGGCAAAAAGGCATGTGAGGGAAAGCCTGAGTCCGTGCGTTGTGCCTATGTTATTGGTTCCAAAGAAAGATGGAACTTAGAGGATGTGTATGGATTGTAGGGCTGTCAATAAAATCACTATAAAGTATCATCATCATATTCCTAGATTAGATGATATGCTAAATGAGTTATATGGTTCTTGCATATTTTCTAAAATTGATTTAAAAAGTAAAGACCATTAGATTAGAATGAAACCAAGTGATGAGTGGAAAACTGCCTTTAAGACTAAACATGGGTTATATGAGTGGTTAGTTATGCCATTTGGTCTTACTAATGCACCTAGTACATTCATGAGATTGATTAATCATATTTTGTGTGCATTATTGGGAGGTTCATTATGGTATATTTTGATGACATTCTAGTGCACAACAAAAGTTTAGATGAACAAAAAAAATCATTTAAAATGTATGCTAAATGCTTTTAGGAAGGAAAAGTTGTATGCTAATATGAAAAAGTGCTCTTTTTGCATGGAAAAAGTTCTTTTTCTCGAATTTATTATGAGTGCAAAAGGCATTGAAGTTGATCTAAAGAAGATAAAGGCAATTAAAGAGTGGCCAACACCTAAATCTATGACTAAAGTAAGGAGTTTCCATGGGTTGGCTAGGTTTGTTGACATTTTGTGAAGGACTTTAGCACCATTGCTTCACCATTAACAAAAGTGATTATGAAACATGTGAAAATGAAATAGGGAGAGGGACAAGAAAGGGCCTTTACTTTATTGAAAGATGAATTGTGTTTTGCTCCTTTATTAAAATTGCCTAATTTTAATATAACTTTTGAGGT
>JBBYHK010028858.1:0-10121 GCA_038382065.1 Adansonia grandidieri | reverse complement strand
TGATAGTCCATAAGCAGTCTAATAAATATGATTTATCTTATGTTAAAATTTTTATATAAAAATGTAATGTTATCTTAAAGAAAAAAAAAATTGCATTATTCAAAGTTGTTTCGATAACGTCGCATTATATATTTATTATTGTTAAAGATAAGATAATTTGATCTTTTAAAAAAATAAAATTATATTTTAGAATTATAAGATTAACTCATTCTTATGTGTACATACTTTTTGATAGAATTTAATATGTTAATAAATATGATTTATCTCATGTAAAATTTTTATATAAAAATATAATATTATGTTTTAAGCTTACTAATTTAACCAAGAAAAATTATTCTTATTGATAAAAATAGTATTTTTTATTAATCTTACAATTTTATACATTTAGTATGCATTGAGATTTAAGATCAATTGTAATATATTGGCATCGGTTTTAGAATATATAATTTTTTTTAATTTCGCAAAATGCATATTTTTTACTCATGATGACATAAAAGTAAATAAATATAAAAGCTATATATATATATATATATATCCAATGAGAGTTAAATTAGATATGGTTTATCATCTTTCACATATTTATTTATTTTTCAAAAAAGGAAATTAAGCATATTAATTCATTGTATATGTGCTTGTTAGGATTGAATTTTGGATACAATATATCATAAATAATAGTAATAGAAAATAAAAAAATTAAAATATAAAAAAAATCATAAATTGCAATATGATAATGTATCAAAAATGGCAAATACGAAATCTGAATAAATATCAATATATTTATATATTTTAGTTAGAAGATATTAGACATTTATAAAATTCAAAAGCAAGTCATTTGATATAACAACATTCAAACTACATCATTGCAAAAAAAATTTCCATATTACAAATTTGCCAAAGGATTGGTCGCTTGATTATTAAATCTAAATCTAAATCCAAATCCAAATCTCTTGTTAATAGGTGATATCTCACATGCTCTACAATTAAAAAAAAAAGTTGCTAGATAATATAAAAGGTTACCAGAATAATTGTAAAAGCAAAATCTAATAAAAATATTTAAAAATTAAACAATAGAATAGTTTTCCTATTGGTCATATAAGTTTTGTAGATTAAATTTCAGTTCCAAAATATTATATATAAAAATAAAAGAGATTAATGGATGAAAAAAAAAGATTAAATAACAATGATAGGTACATACAAAGAGTCTGTAAAAGAATTTTATAACATTTGGTATTGGGAAACTTCACTCAGCATCACCCTTAAAGTTGTAAAGGAAATTCAACATCATTACAACAACAAATTAAAAAAAAAAAAAAAAAAAAACCCAAACTATCCCTAGTATAAAATTAAAGCAATTTTTTTATTAGTTAAAGCAATAATTTTATTCCTAAAAAAAAAAGAAAAAATGACAAAAAAAAATGCAATTCATCAAATTCTAAGTTTCAAAGTGAAGATCTTAAAGATAAAAATTACGAAGAACCTGGAAAGGTATAATATTTATAAGATTGTGGTTTAGGATTTAATTTTCTAATGTATTTAATTTCATATTAAATTTGATTTTTTTTTTAAATTCTAATGATAAAAAGAATTGAAAACATAAATTTGTCTTTCATATTCAAAATAGTAAGAAAAAAAATCTTGCGTATTGTAATCCAGATATCAATTCAAAATTAAATGATTATGCGCATATTCTTAGAAATTATTAAATTAAATAGGAATGATAAATTCTGAATTTAATATGTTCGAATTCAAAACTAAAGCAATTTTTTCAACATATTTTGAATTTAAATTCAAATAATTTATTAAATAAAATTATTTGATAAATAACAATTTAAATATTATCTTAATATCAAGAATACACAAATAAAGGAAACTTTTTTTTCCTTTTTCTCTTTAGTTTTTGACCAAGCTGAGCGGTGCCTTCTTGTGTTTGCCACAACAGGAACAAATATGAGATCAAAACAATCATTGAAAAATAAAATAAAATTTAGGGTTTCAACTTTCAATTCCTTGTCGTACCTGTAAATGGCTTATAACGTAGGCAAGGATTAATTCATACATGTTTAATTATTCAATTATTAGATAACAAATGCTGAAAACTAAATTTAAATTTTGAAAATTAATTATTATAATGAATAGTTCTCTTTTTTTAATTATTAGATAATAAATTATATATTTTATCACACTTCGATATTCGTTTTAAAATTTAAAATTTAAAATTTAATTAATTGATAAAATATAATTTTACTTTTATTTATTTATTCTATATGTTATTAAAAGAAGATTTCATTTATGTAATTATATTAATAAAATTTTAGCAATTGAATGATAATAAATATGTACAGTTAATGAAAAAAGGGTAATCATTTATGAAAAGTTCAAAAGTTTAGAGTCGAGACTTTGTATGTACCCCAAATGGATTTGTGCAGGGCCTACGTGATAAGCTTAACTCGTCGAGAATAATCAGGTTTGTGGCTGACAGGTTGAATTGGGCCACTTGATCTCTAGTCGGGTCGGTTTTTTTGTCGGGTCGCCGTTGGGTGGGGTTGCTTCCAGGGCGGTGGGTTGTTTTGAATACTTTGAAACGAAGCATTTCGTGTACAATATTATAATTATTTAATTATATTTAAAAATTATATAAAAATTTATTATTTATAAGTATTGACCTCAAATGATATTTTCATTGATTTTCGTATAATATTTTAATATAATTAGATAATTATAATATTATAATAAAAATATTATAATTGATATGATTTTTTTTAAAGACCCTAAAGGAGTTACGTTATTCGAGTTGCGGATCAAGTGTCTCAAAATCTACACAGCTGAACCTCTGAATTTGCACCTCAAGGCAAGACTCGCCAATTTGACATGACACATTTAGTTGCTCAATTGTAAGAGAATGGTTTAATATTCGATGATCTCACATCAAATAAATAAGTGTGTGCATAAGTTACTTATATAAAATTTTATGCTTAACAAAAAAATAACCATAATTTTATTAAGTGGTGTGTCCTATTTCGGAAAAAAAAAAAAAGACTTTTCCAGACAAATCGGGCATTGTTAGATCATTTCTCGAATAGTCTTTGGAAGTTGATAGGAATTCGCTTGACATAGCTTCGATAAGCAGCTAAAGAACCTGTTGTTTATGTAAGTTTTGGTCGCATTGCAGTTTGTTGAAGAGAGCGAGTTTTGGAGTCCTAGTTTGGGCTTGTGGATAGTAGAAAGAAGCTTTTGAGGGTTTTAAGGCCCGATAACGTACCCGAAAACGCAGCGAAAGCGAGGGTATACCAGCCGGGCAGCCGAGCTTGCAGAAGGGACAAAAGAAAGAGGTCCACTGTGAGCTGGGCACCACAAGAAAGAGGTCTTAGCCCATAGTGCCTTTGGTGGATTCTTGACCCATAATGGATGGAACTCCACTTTCGAGACTATTGTGGCAGGGGTGCTTATGATTTGTTGGCCTTACTTCGTTGACCAGCAATTGAATAATAGATTTGTGAGCGAAGGGTGGAAATTAGGTTTAGAAATGAAGAATGTGTGTGATACGGAAGCTTGTCGAGAAGATGCTGAATGATTTGGTGGTGAACAAGGGGGAGGAGTTTGTGAAATCAGCTGCAAAAATGGCTAAGTCGGCCAAAAAATGTGTAAATGTCTGGTGGATCTTCTTATTGTCATTTGGAGAGTCTAATTGAAGCATAAGATTGATGAACACGAACAGGTGCAAATGAAAGTTGAATCCAATTTTGCTATATTTACCATTCGTCAAAATGTGGCTGATCAAATCTGATTTAGTTATATTTATCGTTCAGAATTTAAGACTTAATTAATTTATGAAATTTTTTTTAATTAAGATGTGATATTTAATAAATTTAAATTTGAATATCAATATTTACTATTTCTTTTTTATCCTTATATTGCCAAGAGATTTCTATTACGAACCTTTAGTTAGGTAGCCTATTTCACTATGTGAGCTCTTCCAACCAACCATTTTGAGAAACGCATTTGACAATGGTTCAAGACTTTAAGCCAATCTGCGCCGTGGACTATAACCCTAGTCGAACCGCCCATCAAAAGAATTGCTTGCTTTCGGCTGGGCCCCAAGCTAACTTCCAAGTTTCTGTCTCATTTTATAGCTGCTACACTTCCAAAGCTAAAATAGATCATAGAGTTTGGTGTTTGTTTGTCTAGCCATGATACGCGATGCTAGTCTAGAAATGATTATATAAATATAATTAAAATAAAATAAAATATAAATATATGTTTTAAAATTTATATAATAAAAATTATTAACGTTTCAAAATATTTTAAATACGATTATGATATAATAAAATATACGAATATCACATAAAATAAATAAATTTTAAGTGTAGTGTAAATAATATCTTAAACACGAGGTTCTTGTTCAAGGTCTTCGTAGGATTCCTCCATTCAAGTCTTGAAGAGGCCTTGATTTCTTGAATTACAATAGCAATGAATTGAAGTAAGCTTTCAAGATCACATGTTTCAAACTTTAGTATTTCTTTGAATAGTTTTGGTAATTTTTTGGGTTAAATAATGATTTAGCGCATGAATTTTAGTTTGATTTTTAGTTTATACATAAAACAATTATTTTGTCAAATTGATACCCGAAGTTTCACTCTGTCAAGCATATTAATTTTTAGAACTATTATCATTAGTTAACTGTTGACGTAGCGGTCAAACAGCCAATAAGACAATGACATATTATCATATGTCAGGTTAGCATAAATTTTTTTATTATTTCTTAAAAAAATTTTAATGATAATGTGATATTTTGCCACGTGTCAATATCTCATTGGTTGTTGACTGCCACGTCGGTAGTTGACAATGATAATAATTTCAAGTAGCAACATACTTGACGAAATAAAACATTAGATACCAATTTGACAAAAAAATTTATTTAGATACTAAACTAAAAATAAAGCTGAACTATAAGGGCAAATATGTATTTAACCCTAATTTTTATATGATTTTGATAATATTTATAATAATTTTAATGTCGTTTGATATAATTTTATAACAAAATAAAAATCATTTTATATATATATTTACCAAAACAAAGTATCTAATATTGAATTATATATAATAAAGTTCATAATATTGATTTAGTATATCATAATATATAAGGCACGCGCATATAACATTTTAAATATAATTATAAAATAAAAAATAATTTAAATATATATAAATTATTAAATTATTAAATTTATATAGAGGAGAAAACAGGACAAGAAATGTTACATGTTCATTTGTTGTATTATTTTCAGTTAGCTGCGCGTCTCACCTGGTGAACTAAAACTTAAATATTTAGATCTCAAATTAGACTTACCCAAGCGGCAGACCCGGCTTACACAGATCATTTTTTAATAATTGTTTTAATTTAAATAAGTATGGTTCGATTTAAATTATTATTTAATAATAAAAATAATATTTTTATTTAAATTTTATTTTAAAATTATATAAAATTAATATATTAGTTATATTTTAATTTTATTAACTGGTTTCTTTGTTCAATTTAATATTATTTAATTATGATTATAATTTTCTTTTTGTATTAGTAATTTCATGAAGAAAAAATTGTGAGGTTGTCGGTAAAGCTGCATGACGTACAAGTGCATTATAAAATTCTAAATAAATATTAATCACGTCGAATTGATAAAGTTGCAGCTGAATATCACAACAATTCCAAAAGTAGGAGAAAATTATTAGACACAAACTAGATAAAGCATCAAAGAACCCAATTCTAACACGAAATCTCATGTCTGTGGGGTTGAGCAGACCCATAACAGCACCTTTGCTGCTAAGTGAATTTAAGAATTAGTATTGCATATAAATATATACTTAATATAAATTAATTTAAAATTTTTTATTTTTTAATATATTAAAAAAAGAGTATTATCATGTCTTTGTCTGAATAAAAAGGGAAATAATCTTGAGGTTGAAAATTAATTTATCTTATTTTTTAAATTTATTAGATGTTTAATAAAATCATAATTTTGTTAAATTTTTATTTATTTATGTAATTCAGATTTAAATATAAGTATTGCGTATAAGTATATTTATTTTTTAGAAGACTTTTATATATTTAAAATATATTAAAAAATTATATTTTTATATTCGTATCTAAATATGCGTTATAAGTAGATAAGAAAGTAATAAAATATAAGAGTGCAGCAATGGATTTGTGCTGGCATCCTGCAATTATTGAATTCTATTTACTATATGATTTCAATGATAATATCAAGCTAATCAAGCTTTCTAGAGATTGATATGAAGAACCATCTTGCTGTAAAGCTTGATCTGCCATGTTTTTAAATTGAACTATTCGATCTCTCATTTCTTGCCCTTCAGCTTCCACCAACAGCTTTCTGACAGCCCTAGCAATGGCGATTCGATCGAGCCTGTTCTCCAAATGAACCCCAATCCTCCAAACATCACTAACATATCTAGCATTCACCCTTTGGTCACCAAAACATGGCTGACAAATCATTGGGACAGCTTCACAAATGCTTTCCAAAGTTGAATTCCATCCATTGTGAGTCCAAAACCCTCCTGTTGCAGGGTGAGCCAGCACTTCTTGTTGGGGTGCCCATTTTACAACGCGACCCCTTCCATTAATCTCTTCCAGGAACCCATTTGGTAAAGCGTCGAGCCATTGTGAGCCAATAACTGAACCTGGTCTCACAACCCACAAGAATGGCTGCTGACTGTTGGCTAACCCCCAAGCTATCTCTACAAATTCAAGCTCTTCAATGCTTGCAACACTGCCAAAGCTCACATACATGACAGATTTAGGTGCTTGATTGTTTAGCCATGAGATGGAGCTTTGATCTTGAGATAGTAAGCTAGTTGAAGGGAGAACAGGAATGTACTTGTGCAATGGACCTATTGGGAAGACTGGGACCGGAAAATCGTGCCGAAAGGTGGTCAGTGGCTCGTGTTCTAGCTCTTCAAACGAGTTCCAAATCATTCCTGAACAATTCTTGGTTTGATTCACCAAATCTGCTATTGTTTGATAAAGAGTGGGTTGATCTTTTGTTTTGAAGACAGGAATATCTTTCACTTTAAGTGGTGGAAGCTCTAGCACTGGTTCATCCACCCGGGATTCTGAAAATTATAAAGAAGATGGATATAGTGACCTTGTTAATAATTGCTGGACACTCAGAAAAGATACTAATTTCGTTGAAAAAGAAAAATTCCTTCGAAAAAAAGTAGAACTTGATCAAAAATAATTCTTGTGCGAATACATAATTGAACGCCAAACATTCTAGCACTCTAATTCATTGGTGATATGTAAGTTTCATAGTTAAATGGAAATAAGTACACCTTGTATGGGGAGATGACCCTTTTCTTGAAGAAGAGGTAAGGCAGCAAGGGCTAGGAAAGAAGATATATTATTGGTCCGGAGCACAAATCTTGGGAGCTTCAGGCTTTCAGCAATGGCATCCGTAAATTGCCAAGTAGAATCCGAGATCAAGCAAGCAACAGGCTCCTCCGAAACGTCAGATAGTAACAACCTAGTCAAGCAATCGCGAAATGGCTCCGCGCAGTTCGCGTTAAGGAGAGAAACGAGGGCTACGATATCATCTGCACCGGAGGATTGGGTTTCGGAAAAGCCACTGGGTATGGAATGGAAGGTGAAGTAAGGATTATTAGAGGGGTATTTGGGAGGATTATTAAAGCAAGTGTGGATTATGGTGATTGAAAAGCCTTTAGAATATAGAATATTTGCAAGTTGAAGCATTGGACTCAGATGGCCTTGAAATGGCAATGGGAAAAGCAACAGTCTGAGGTATTTCTTTTGCTCCATGTGAGCCTCTCTTTGCTCATCCATTGAAGCTTGCTTTTGAGCTATGGCTGAAAATGTTTCTCAATTTCACTATATTTTATTACATTTAGCCTTCATTCTTGCAATCTCTATATATAGAAGAATGTCATTGAAATTTCCAACTGAGTATTAACTGACGTGGAGTTGAGGTGGCGAGTTTAAGAATACTTAAAAACGTAACATCTTTTTTTTAGTTAAGTAGATAAGAATTCCAAGTTAAGGATAAATTAAGAATAAAAATAAAAATTGAAATTCGGATTACATATTGATTGCTACAGCTATTTAGACTGCTGGATTTGGTTAGCAGGACCGCCTATTTATCACGCGAGAGTAAGAACTTGATATAAGTTTATTATCTATATATATATATATAATTGCAGAATGGAAATTAATCAAAATGTTTGTATAGTATAATGAGTATAATCTCAATCCTTCCAAAACAAATCCCATGTTAAGATAGATTTAGCTTGCAAATTGAACAATAATACTTCCTAAATTCCTAAATTCATAAAAGAGAGAACTGAACCAGTGGCCTTTTTTTCTCGACATTTCTTGGAGCCCTTTTGTTCTGGAGACTAATAAAATCCAAGTGCAACATAATTGTAATAGATTTTTTTAATCGAAAATATTAATCGGTATTTAGTAGTACATATTAAAATGATATTTACTAAAAAAAAATGAATTGATGACTTATTTCTCTAATTGAAAAAAAAAATAATATATTAAATATAAAAATGAAAAACATAAAATGAAAATAAATACTTTTTAATTATAGACACTCAAACCTTCTTTAATTAATTAATATTACTTTTGGTCTTGGAATTTTTTATTAATTGCAAAATTGCAATTCCTTTTCGTGTTGTAGTTGAGTTCAAACATCTTTATTTATTTACAATTGTAGGGTGCAGATTGGCAATAATACCTTACCTAATTTGAAAATGATTGAACGGCACGTGATATAAATCATAAATGACATTTGAAATTATGGATAGGTTCATATTGTTTTTTTCCTCATTGTTTTTGAATAAATTTGACAAAAGTTAGTACCTCCACCGACTCTATTCTTTTAGTAAAATGGATAAATAATAATAATAATAATAATAATAATGATTGAATTATGTTATTATAAATTTAATTATTAGATTAAAATATTTTTGTATATTTTTATTTTTCTTATAGTACATAGGATAACTAAAAATTAATTGCGTAATTTTTTTGTTCATTTTGTCAATAGAAAACCCTAGTTATATTAAAGCTATATTTCATGGATAAAAAAAGAATTATGTATATTAAAATTTAAATTTTAAATGTATTAAATATTATTTTTATATAAATTAATTAAAATAAATTTTAAATCTTTTTGCTTAGATTATAGTAATTACTCTATCTAATTGATTTTTTTTTTAAGAAATAAATTTTAAGATAAATAACTTATTCAATCTCGAGTTTAGAATGAAGTAAAAAATTTTATATTAGAGGCAGAATTAAAAAAAAAATCAAAACATAAATGTTTGGAAATCAAAATAAACTTTTTATTATTTTTAATTTAAAAAAAAGGGGTAGGAGCCAAAGGAGCCCTCTACCTACCTGAGCAGAGTGGAAATGTATAGTTTCTTTATCAGTCAGGTCAACACTCAACATGTGCTTAAACACACCAATTAAAAATTATTTAATATCGTTATTTTAAAAGATAAATTTAATATATTATTTTTTCCCTTTTTTAAAAGTAATATATTTTTATAAACATTTTCTTAATTATTGTCTAGTATTCAGATTAATATTTCTAGTTTCCTATTCACATAAACGTGAGAGTTAAAGATTATATTATATTTAAGATAATTATCTTATATATCAATAATAAAAATATTAAATAAAATTTTAATAAATAAAATTAATAAAATAATATATATTATATAAAATATATTTAAAAATTAATAAATAAATAAATAAAATATTTATTATTTTATGAATCTCACTTATAAAATTTTTATTTCATATATATATATATATATATATTGTGATTATAGCAATGATGCAAGCCCTGATGTAAATGTTATGATGTGTCAATTTCAATTCAGAAAATACATTAATTTTGAGTCTTGAAATGGAAAGGAAACTAATTAATGTGTGTGTATCTTATCTAGATCGAACAATTTTATAATAAATTAATTAATGTGGGTGTACCTTATCAATAGGTGGCCCAGCCTAGCATGTTCTCTACATTAATTTGCATTAAGCTTAATTTTAAAAAAAATCTGAATTGCATCGTTTTCCTCAC
>JBBYHK010028847.1:0-10121 GCA_038382065.1 Adansonia grandidieri | reverse complement strand
AACTAAGTTAAATTATTTATATTTATAAACTTAATAAAAAAATTATTAAATTAATAAAGATTAAATTTTAAAATAATTTATTTTTTTAAAAATAAATTTTAAAAAAAATATAATATGGATGGGCTTAAACGAGCTTGGACTATCTATTTATAAATATGGATGGGCTTGAATAAAATTTGACACCCATATTTCAGATCAAATCAAACTTAAACAAATATATTTAATATCAATATCATACATAAATTCAATCTAAATTCGATCTAATTCAACTCATGAGCAAGCCTAATCAAGCCTAGAGACCTAGAAACCCAACCTATCCATCTCTTAGATGCCACGTGACAACAAAATAACCCTTAATTGTCACATGACCCTCTCACCCAAGTGTCACAATAACGATTAACGGGGGTTTTTGAAAACGTGTCTTTACCTTTCTTTTCCGTATACATAACGTAATGCTGGCGCAGCATTTCCCACTAGACCAAAACTTCGAGCCTTTTGTTCCATGGTTGTTATCCTCAAAATATGGGACATCATCATGCATGCTGGTTTCCGTGTCCTGAAAATCCCATTTCAGTCCATAATTGTTAAATGAAATTAATGGGACCAATGAAAAGTATTCCCCATGTGTAATCTAACATTATATTTATTAAAAAATAATATTATTGGTCAATAAATATATATTCTTAATAAGAAATATGTTTATTAATTAATGATTAAGTATTTTTATGGAAACAAAAAAGGCTATAGCTTGGGGATCAGGGAAGTCTTATAAATATTATAATTTAAATTTTTTATTTGTTGAATATTAATTTTTAAAAATAATTATATGAATCAATTGAATTAATTATTTAATTTATAATACTAAATATTTTAAGTTTTAACATAATAAATGTAAAAAATAAACTTAAATATTTTATTTTTTAAAATAAATTAATTCAAAAATAATAGAATATAAAAATTTAGCATATTTATATTTATGTAAAGTAAAGATTTTACACAATGAATAGAAATATTAGTTTATTAGTTCATCATTTAAAAGTAAACATTTTAAAAGAGAAAAAATAAATCAAGGTTTTAAAATTATCACATTCTCTTACCAGAGATTTTAATAAAAATTATAAGAAAGGGAAAGTTCATAAGTTATAACATATCTCAAAATTCTTATAAAATAATATGAAAGTCATGCCTTCTAACCAATCAATTAAGGGGTAATTTGATAGCAAATCAAAGAACAATTAAGGACACTTTGATAACAGTTAATCAGTTGATGGGTAGTTGTAGCAAAGTTTAATTAATTGGGGGGTAATTCTGATAAAGGCCAACTATTTGAAGGGCAATTGTGACAAGAGGAGAAAGAAAAGAAGGGAAAGAGATAAAGAAAAAAAAAGAGTATTTTATTTGTGTTTTTTGTTTTGTGTTATAATAATATTTAAGTTATTATATATATAAATTATCTATTAATAATTTGTATTATATAGGTTATGGCATATTTATGCATTCACGTCGTGTTTTAGTTTTTTTTTTTTTTGTCGTGTTCTGAATTGCCAAGTTTGATTTGCATTACTCAAACAATTTTAAATTTTATGTCAAATTCATTTTATATAAATTTTAGCATTTTCGTATATTTATGTCATAATAATATTATTTTTTGTATTGTATTATATTTTAGTTTTTTTTTCTATTTTAATTATGTGTGTGGTACTATCAAAATAAATCTAAATTTTTTGTCACTTGTTGTATAATAATAAATTCTAATTTTTTAAAAATATGGTCATATTATTTTTTGGTTTTATATAATTGAATAAAAATTATTGTATTAATAAATTATTGGTAAAAATTAAAATATTAAATAATAATACGAGATGAGTTGATGTAAGCAAATTTTTTAAAAAAATTTAAGTGTTGAGTCAAAAGAAAAATATTATAATAATTAAATAGTAAAAAAAAACTATTGTACAATAGTTGATAAGTTTATATTTTATTAATTTTTTATCTTTGAATACGAGCATAAATTATCAATACGAATACAATCTTAATCAATTAAAGTTTGATATCCATTTTAATCCTTTTACATATAATATACATAAATAATGAATTAGATTTGTGTCTTCATATTATTTTTTACGTTATTTTATATTTATAATTTATTTTAAAGGGTAATGTATTTTATATAATTTGTTATAGTAATTTAATTTTAATTTTAAATTCGTATTTTTATATCATAATTATATTCAATTTATAATCAACGCCAATAAAACCGAAATAAAACACTAAGATTCAAATACTAATTAATATAAATCTTTTCATTTTCAATTTATTTAAAAAAATTTATATTCCGTAAACTAAAATGATTTGGATAAAAAATTTAAAAAAATTATTATTATATTAATTTAATCTAATGATGTAACAATAATACTCAAAAACTATAAATCAACTTCATGAAGTAATCATTAAAATGAAAAATTCAGTATTTTACCGACCGATTACATAATTATCATCCGAATTTATCATTTAATTAGCATCATGAAAAAAATAAAAGTATCCGAAAATAAATTATGACTATAAATGCCTTTTTCTTTAAAAATGGATTTATTTATTTTTTAATTTATCGTGTCAAGAATCTTGGTAAAGTTGTAATTCAATTAAACGAAATGAATCATTTCGTTTAGATGGTCGACCCAAAATGAAAAGAAGTAAAAATAAATAAATAAAATTGTTAAAGTATGTTAAAGACGTTTAGCATGTACAAGCCCAGTGGACATATTTGCAAGGCCTGAAAATTGGTTTGGATTCAAAATCAAAGTTTAATATATTGGACTGAGCTGAAGGCCATCTGAAACCTAAAACTTCGACCTGCAGGTCAATTAATTATAAAGCATACACTTCATTTGTAAATAAATATATATATATATATATATTATCATTTGACCTTTGTATCATAATTTGATTAACAATTTAGTGAACAAAATTTGCAATTTGATATTTAAACTTTATTTCTATCACACACATTAGTGCAAAACTTAATGGTGGTTACATGATATTTTTTTGAATAATAAAATTGTGCAACGTGATATTGTAATAAGCCAATGCCATGTTAGTATTTTTAAAAATTTTAAGTGACCATAGCCTTACGGACACGTTAGCATTTAAAATTTTTAAAAAAATGCTGATGTGCTATTGCTGACATGTTGGCAATGTCACGTGTCATGATTTTATTAGTAAAAAATATCACATCAGTACTGTTAAAGTTTTGTACTAAGCTGTGTAATGAAAGCAAAGTCCAGTGTCAAATTGTGAATTTCTTTTAGGTATCAAATTGTACATTGAATTGTAATGCAAGAGCTGTATGATATATTAACTTGAAAAAAAAAAAGAACAATATTTTTACAAATATTCATTTTTGATATTAAATTTAAAAATTTTTTAAGCACATATATTTTAGTATTTTAAACCAATGCAATGCATAGTTAATTTTTTATATCAATGCATGATGGGTTGGTTATTGTTCTTCATGCTTATGGATTTTGTTAAGAAATATTACATCGAGTACTAATATTTTCACCAAAAAAATTATGATTCTTTTTTAAAGCCATAAAAGTTTGATGAAATAAAAAGAGAAAGAGAATAAAATTTGAGGGAAAAAAAAAAGAAAAATAGAAAGGCTAACGATGAAAGAGATCAAAGGAGATGATTATGATGATAATGATTATTGTAAAATAAAATTGTTAATTATGAGTGATAAGTAAATATATTTATAAAGAAAATAAGATAAGAACATATTTATGTCAAAAACTGTATTTAACCATTCAAATTCTATTAAAAATAGTTCATATAAAATCCAAGATAAAATTTATTAGTAAAATTAATTATATTATATTAAATTCAATGGATTTATATAATATTTGAAATTCAATTTCTAATGCATCAAAATTAAAAAATAATAAATAAATTATTAATTTTTACATTTAATTTATATTATTAATATTAATAATTTATTAATTAAATTTAAAAGAATATATTAAAGATTACCAAAACCCTTCATTCAATTAGCAAAGCCTTGAAAATGAGTTAAAAGAAAACAAAGTTTGGATTGGTTTTCATAGACTTGCTTCTTAACCTTTCATGATATTTTAACTATCGTTATCTCACCTCTAAGACTTGTCAAAGGATTGAGTTTTAAAATTTTTTTTAATTTGAATTATCTTTTTTAAATGAAATTACTATTTAATAATAAAATATTTTTATTTAAATTTAATTTATAAAAATATATAAATATTGTTATAAAAAATAATATTAAACACAATAAATGAGATAAAATTAACTAGTAAGGTTAATATATAAGATTTAAATCAATAAATGAGATAAAAAAACTATAAATGAGATAAAATTAATATTATATTAAATTCAATGAATGAAAAATTATTAATTTATGTTATATTTTTAGTAATTTAACCATCCAAATCATATTCATTAAATGAGAATGAGACAAAATATTAAAAATAATGAATGAGATAAAATTTATTGGTAAAATTAATATATTATATTAAAATTACATTCAATGAATGAGAAAAATATTAAATGGCAATAATTTTTATATTATATTTTTAATAATTTAACTATTCAAATTCTATTTCAAAATTTAAAACAAAATTTAAAAATAACAAATATAATTAATATATTATATTAAATTCAATAAATGAGAATGAGATAAAATTAATCTATTATATTAAACATAATAAATGAAATGAAATAATTGGTAAAATTCATTTATTATATTAAATTCAATGAACTTATGTATCAATTAATTAATATACTATAAAAAAAACTTGAGAAATGTAATGCATAAAAAATAATAAGTAAAATTATTAACTAATATTACGAAAAAAAATCAATGAGAAAAAACTTTAAAAAACAATGAATAAAATTAAATATATTATATTAACTCAATGAATGAGCATGAGATGTAATTAGTATATTATATTAAAAATAAGAAAATATTAACTGGTAATCATTTTTTATATTAGACTTTTAGTAATTTGACCATTTAAATTTTATTAAAAAGAGTTAAAACAAAATTTAAAATATAATAAATAAAATTTATATATTATATTAAATTCAATGAATAAAACGAGATCAAATTAATCTATTATATTAAACATAATGAATGAGATAAAATCAACAAGTAAAATTAATTTATTATATTAAATTTAGTAATCTATGTATCTTTTAATTAATATTATGAAAAAATATTGAGAAATGTAATGTATAAAAAATAATAAGTAAAATTATTAATTAATATTATGAAAAAATCTTTGAGAAACGAAACTCAAAAAGCAACAAATAAAATTAAATATATTATATTAATTCAATGAATGAGAATGAGATAAAATTAATATATTATATTAAAAATAAGAAAATATTAGTTAGAAATAATTTTTCTATTAGATTTTTAGTAATTTAACCATTCAAATTCTATAAAAAAAGTTAAAACAAAATTCAAAAAAAATGATAAAGATTAATCTATTATATTAAACACAATGAATTACATAAAATTAATTAGTAAAATTAATCTATTATATTAAATTCAGTGAATCTATGTATCTATTAATTACAATTATTAAAAATCCTTGAGATATCTAATGTATAAAAAATAAAAAAAAAATTATTAATTAATATTACAAAAAAATCCTTGGAAACAAAATTCAAAAACAATGAATAAAATTAATATATTATATTAAATACTATAAATAAGATAAAATTTATTAGTAAAAATTAATATATTATATTAAAGTTAAATTCAATGAAAGAGAAATATTAATTGGTAATCATTGTTATTAGATTTTTAGTAATTTAACCATTCAAATTCTATTAAAAAGAGTTAAAACAAAATTAAAAAACAATGAATGAAATTAATCTATTACATTAAACACAATGAATGAAATAAAATTAATTGATAAAATTAATTTATTATATTAAATTCAATAAACTTATCTATCTATTAATTAATATTATAAAAAAATCTCTAAAAAAAACTCATAATAAATATTAGCATTTATGTCAAAAACTGTATTTTATATATATTATATAGATATAGATATAGATACATAAAATAAATTACAACCATTAAGCTAAGATTTATGTCACATACTATCCTTACCATTAAGCTAGAATGAAGGGGTTTCCTTAAAGATTTTATATTCAAGTTTCACAATATTCAAGTTTGATTCAATTTTATATTGAATTTGTTTAATTATATTATAGTTCATTTTCATTTAGTTTAATTGAGTGATTTTTAATATAAATATAATACTTCCATTACAATTGTAATTTATCTTTTATTTGTAAAAATATTAATAAAAAGAAAAACTAAGCCCTTACAACTACATTAATTAACCAAAAAGGGGAAAGAAAAAAAAAAGGGAGCATGTAAAGCCCTTAAGATTTGAAGTAACCAACATGTAATCCTCGATATAAAACGGTATTCTCACTTCAACATATATTTTTTTTATTCAAATCATATTATTTATTCGAGTTAACACGCAAATACAAATACAAATAAACTATAAAATGACGAATTTATAGACAAACTTTAACCAACTTGCACGGTTGAATTAGGTTTCTATTCATGCAAGGTGGGATCCCAAACTACAGAAATTAGTTGAGACATCGATTGGCTAGGCAACACAATCTTATTTTAATATTATATATGATACTATGATACTATTATCTATACATGTAATTTCTTTTAAAATAAAAAATATATATATTTCAGTTTTGTATAGTTACTAATATTTGTTGCCATAAGTGACACGCATAAATTATCGTTATTTTATGAATTTTTAAACATATAATTTTTATATTTTATAAATAAATAAAATTAATAAATATTTATTAGTGAAATTTGCATTAACGTATAACGTTTGTTTCATGTGAAAATTATTATCAAATTTAATGTAGAACTAAAAGACAAATATAAACAAATTTGATAAGTTTCAACTTTTTTTCTATTAACCAAATAAATTTATTTACATTTTTACTATTAATGAAAAATTAAAATTTTAAAAAATAAAGCAATTAATTTAACGTAAACTTTAACTCTTTTTTATTTATTATCAAATAAATTTATTTAACATAAATCTTTAAATGAAACTAAAATTTTTACTTATAAATTAAATAAATCTTATTAATAATACTAAAAAAAATTTTACAATAACAATTTAGTGAATAAATTTATTTACTTATATATATAAATGTAAAAGTTAATATTTAATCCCCTGTTGGATAAAAATATTAGTAAGATATCTATAATCTATAAAATAAATTAAATTAGTCTCCTAATTAATTTCCCAATTGAGGTAATTTGGTATTAAAAATCGAATTGAGACCCACTTGATTTTGGGTAATTTTGTAATCAACCTTAAAATTATGAATAATGTCAATTAAGGGTAATTTTGCAATAAAAACGAAATTGAAGGATGATGTTACTTAATGGTTAATTTTACAATAAAAACTAAATCGAGGGATGAAGAATGTTGGTCTTATAAAAATTGAGGGAGGAAGGACTAAATCATTTATTCGTATATTTATATTATATTTATATTATTTTTTATATTATAATCGTATGTAAAAAATTATATATAAAAAAATTAAATCATTAATAATTCGTATCATACATAACTAATATAATAGACATTACAAAAAGTCTACAAATACTTATTTAATTTAAACCTATTAGTTTCCCCACCGTCATAAATATGTGATTGGATTTAACAGTTACAATGTTTTCTCGGATAAATCTTTCTCTTATTTGATCTCTGCTTATTCCCCAATCTTCGAAGAATGCATCGTTTACTATTGTAAGTTCTCTGTTCCGAACATTTTCTGAAAGTAGAAGACAAGTTTTAAATCTTAATGCCATGTTCGAAATTGTTAGATTTAATTAGTAATATTCAAATAACTTTAAATTATATTATATTGATTTTATATAAATCTTAATACGTTTATGTATTTATATTATGATTATATTATTTTTTATTTTTATCATATTTTAATTATTTTTTTATGTTACTATAATACTATTTAAATAACTCGATTTTGTGAGTGTTTTTTTGCTAAGTCAAATATACTTTATTAATCAACCGAAAGGCTACAAAGCTAGAATAATCTAACAATACCAGCTGAAAAAACACCGAAAAAAGAAAGTCATAACGCATAGAGCACCAATCAAACCAAACAAAAAACATCAATAAAGTAAACAAAAAGGAAGACCAAAAAACATAAAACAATACCAAATCAAAAAGATCAGTAAAGCAAACAAAAATGAAGATTTGCAAACAAAACACTTCTACAAGAGCAGTCACGTTCAAATTCCTCAACCAAAATACTTGAAAATTTAAGAACAAATGGTTTCCACCATTTCAACCATTAATGGAAGAGTATCATATGACCTCTTAGTGCAAAGCGACGCAACTCATACGAAAGTCACAACTTCATTTGGATTATCATGACATCAAGCTAAAATTCTTTCATCTGTTTTTTAGTACATAGTTTAGATTCAAGACAATCATGCTAGTCCATAGGCGAAGGGAAAAAAAATCATTCTTAAAAGAGTCAAAACAGCCCCACTAACTTTGTAGTTGTTCAATGGTAGCTTCTAATAGGATTTCTCTCGTAGCCAAAACAAATCATTACTCACATAGTCCAAAACCCAACTTAACACGCTCAAAATGGTAGAATTCACGCATCCAAAACAAATAAGCAGAAAATAGCAAATGGTAGGAGATAACGGATCCTTAGCCTCCAAATGAAAAAAATCACCTCGATAACCTTCTCAACCCCAACCATAAACGTGCCTAGCAATCCCTTATACACACCCTTTATTGGGGAGACCTTGTTTGTAGTCAAAGATTTTTTCTCTAAAGCAACTTTTAACTATAACAACTGCAGGCCAAACAATAAAAATCTGATACATTATCTTTCTTTCCATTGAAACACCATTGATGCTAGTAAAACACTACATTATAAAGCAACTTTTTCCCTAAACACCATAAATCCACCAAAACTAATCGTAGAGGTAGCGCACCAATCGTAACAAACATTTTGCAGCAACTATTCTGAGATCATATAACTCCGATTTGGTTACCTAAATAAAATAAATCATCTCAACTGAAAGAACGCCGAATCCTCTAAAACCACAAAACCCATACCTCTCAAATTCCAAGGCGGGATTCTCATCTTGAGAAGTTAAGATAGCAAGAGAAACGATTAGAAAATCAACCAAAATCCGCATAAGTGCCTAAGCCTGAAATCCTACACAACATGTATCATGTCTCCAATTCCATTAATTTTTCAATAACCAGCTCCTCGTTAACAATTAGTAAACCAGCCCAACAACTTCCCCATGTCCCATGTCTTTTGTGCTTCTTCATGAAAAAAAATCTCCTTCTACTATTTCGGAAATCACCGTTTGACACAGACCCATTCACAATTTCGCTGCACGATGTAATGGGTTTTGGGATTTTTTTTTCCTTTTGTTCTTCCTAACTTTCTGCCTCGAGTTTTTTTTTTTTTTTTCCCTTTGGAGAAAGCTCGGAGAGTAAGGCGTCTATTTCTTTCGAGGGGTTTCACTCCCCTGTATTTGGTTAAATACTTAAGAGTTTAACTTGTTAAGCCCTGCTTCAGCATCAGAAAATTTTGGATGTCTAGAAAATCCACAATAAGGCCCAGGCACTCACCAAGCTTTGGGCCTTCATATATTTTACGCCGAATACAATTTCAGCACCATTTACATCAAACCCTCGTTCCAAAGAATTGAGTAACGGTTGGCTCCTCAAAACTAAAGTTATCTTCAATAGCAGCTTGGTTGTCATCCTTATTGGCAACCCCACTAAAGGAACTGAGATAATGCACTTTCCAAAATGCTTAGTGGCACACGAATACAATTTCAGCACCGTTTATATCAAACCCATTCGGTTGTCGTTGGTTATCTGCCTAACGTCATCTGAAGTAGCAATAATGGCACCCTCTTCCTCAATTTTATCCCTGTCAAAGATTGTTGCAATACTTGCATCATTCTTTGACTGTTCCTTGAACTCATTATTGTTCGCCTCTTACCCATACAT
>JBBYHK010028836.1:0-10122 GCA_038382065.1 Adansonia grandidieri | reverse complement strand
TTAGCTTCCATAACATTTTCTTGTCAAAATGTATAATATTTCCTTTGTCTAGACCATTGGTAAAGTTAGCATCCCTAATCATGTTATGTGTCATCCCCTTGTCAAAATGCATGTTTGATGGTTGTCAAAAAATGATTTTTAAAACCTCCTCAAGCCAAGCATGTCAACCTCAACCAATGAGGATTAGCATGGATTTAGCATTTTCCTTAAAGTTAGCAAAAAATCTTGGAAAAAATTAAGTTTTTCAGATTTGGAATCTTGGTTAAACAAACTCAGATCTTCTGATTTTGCAATAAAAATGACCTTACACTTGTTCTCGAAACGTTTGTGCCTTGTTTTTGAGTTAATACCTTGAGTGTTATGATCAACGAGCTATTTCATCATCCTAAATTACTCTGAGGCTATGCAAATGAGTTCTGATGCTCATGCCACTTTTTCCCTTCAGTCATAGATGTTCGAATGTCAATGACTTGAGTTTGGACCTATAAACATAAAGAAAATAAGAAATACCCCCTGTTTTGCTTTGTCCCTTGTTTTCGATTATGGTAAAAATTGAGTTGTTTTCTTGAATTTTGCCTCGAGATATTTGAATGTCTCTGTATCACCCCGATCAGACTCAAGAACATGCTTTGACCTCCCATAGGTTCGTATCAAGGCACAAACATATTTTACATCTTTACCATCCTTATTCACTATAATTTCTTTTGCTAAAAGTTATCAAAATGCTCACACATTTCATAAATCACAAAGTTTTGTCAACTTATATTTTCTAACTTGACTTCTCTAAAGAGTGTCAGACATGTCACTTTTGGGGATACTTCAACCCCAACCTTTTGAGGGGATACTCTAACCCCGCTCTTCAAATTATAAAGATTTAAAAATCTTTCTTTGTCAAAATGATTTCTCATCCATAGGGATACTCTAACCCTAACCTTTTGAGGGGATACTCCAACTCTGCTTCTCAAAAATGTCAAGATTTAAAAATCTTCCTTGTCAAAAATTATTTACCATTCACGGGGATACTCCAACCCTATCTTTCTAAGGGGATACTGTAACCCTATCTTTCAACTACAATTAATCTTTTTTTTCTCCTTCTTGGATTTCCATGAATACATCAAACAAATCTCGTTTAATCAATAAACCCAAATGCATCTAAAAAATTGTCGATTTAGTTATTCCTAAATAATCGATCCCAATTACGAGATAAATTCCAATATTCCATTCCTTTTTCTTATCATTGCATTGAATGATCCATGTTATGTTACTTCATTTATTGTCTTACCAACACGATTTCTTTGTGATGATTATGTGCATTCATGTTTTCAAAACATTTTAAATAAAATTAAAGATAATATTCCATGCGGGTATCTCTCCAGTGCCCAAAGTGGAACATTCCATTTTTAAATTAAAATCCAGAGGTTATTTTATTGAAAATCTTTATGTTCCCTATCTTTTTGGGGCATATATGAGATTAAATCTTTTTCATAGAAACCTGGATTTGTATTTCTATAAGATTCATGCATTAAAATAGGGTTATATCAAAATAATTACAAGTTAAGATCATAAGAATCAAAATTGAGACAAGACATAGCTAGTAAGGTACCGATTGCAAGCGTCGCGAAGAGGTTCCTACTGTATCGTACGTAACTAACTCTTGAACCCAAATGATGAATTTTTGTATTACATAGACCATGGGATCAATGTTTTGAGTTTCATAACTCAAAACATAGTTTCAATGGGCATCCGATCATGCCTAACTCTAAATGATCGGTGGCAACTCCAAACGTTGGCCATTTCATGATGGTCATCGAAGACCAATAAGATGAGTGATTCGTCTTATGGTCCCTTTCACTGTACCATAAGTCAAGAATCCATACATTCTCGTTCTCATCATATCGTCAAAGAAAAGTCTCAGTCAAAAAGATACTTCCAAGTTAGGAAAATATTTTAAGTCATGTGCACACATAGATCCATTATAATCCACCCCGGGGTACATTACGACAGCTTGGCAACTCCACTAGGGATAGTATAGAGAGTTAGGCCAATAACTAGTCGTGTCTTGCTACATCCTGGTTCTTTCGATCTTCAGTCATTAGTTAACCACGACCTTTTTCTTCATTTTGTCAACTAATCTTTTATTTGATGTGATTGTCAGGATTGTTTTATTTTTGAATAATCATTAGTTTAATAAAAATGGTAATACGAAAGTAAACAAAAAGGTTTGATCATTTCCCCATCACATATCGTGCACTTGCATGTGCATTAGTGTCCTACCAAACTCCATGGCGTGGTTACAACCCAATCATTAGGAGGAAGTGAGCTATTTGCCTCCATGAGTAACCCTCTGCATAGGCATGGCAATAACTTCCCGGATGTAAATTACCTTTGCTCTTGTGAGTAACCCTTCGTATTTGCATAGGAAAATACATCCAACGGATCGAACCCATTCTGCCAAACCCGCGATGGGTCTAGGATCGAGGTCCCTCGACTGTCTTTACCGAATAGAGGAACAATTCAGATACCTGTTTAGGCGTCAACTTAAGCCTCATATAGTGAGCCCTATGAGCTAAACCAAGTCAAACCATGTTGGAATGTTTCTAGAATACTCGGAGAATAGGGTCACTCAGGGAAACTTTCCTAAACTCTTAATTACCATAGTCATATAGGTGACAAAACTGTACAATTGTCACCCGCATCTGCATTTTTATCATTTATCAGAACATGCCATCGTGCTGCCTGAACGACGGCTAACCTTTGTATAAATAAGTGACGGTGAACAAAAACCATTATTCACAATGTCTTATACTATAAGCTGTTATGCTATCCGAGTCATGGCTTAACATGCATCCGCACTAGTGGTGATGAACGAATATTGCTTCTGGTCATTTCTTTTTCCATCAAAATAAGATATTGCATCACCTCATGAAGGGCATTTTGCATCCTTGTATATTGAAATGCTGCCTGTTTCTTGTCTCACCACTTTGGTCGAGACATGTTATGAATGTTTTGTTCTAATGTTCTTAAATTCTTTATTTCCTTACATTTGTATCCTATATATTCCACTAACTTATTTTCCCTTTGTTTGTATTTGGTGCATGCATCATTTCATCATAACCGTCATGACTATCATCATTTTGGGACAATTATTCTGGTTTGATGTTCAGCAAGGGGCATTATTTATGGAGCAACAACTTATCTCCACTTTTGAGTCCTTTAAAAATGTTAGAACATGGTTAGAAGGTCGCCAACGTCAAGACAGGGACATCCTAAAGCCTGACAACGTCTTAGAAATGCACGAAGTGGTCAAGGTCGATTTCTATCAAAATGATTGTCGGGAATTAAAGCATATTTGGGACAGTTGGTATAAAAATGAGAAAGAAGCCTTCACTAAAAAGTATGGGGATATAGCTCTCTTCCTTCGAGTTCAATTGGATGATGGCTTGTTACGAGTGGTCGCATAGTTCTAGAATACGGCCTACTAATGTTTCACCTTCAACCAATAAGACTTAGTCCATACCATTGATGAGTACACAACCCTGCTCAACATAGAAAAGGCCAAATCAGACTGGATTTACTGTAAGGCACTAACGCCTCCTTTGTTCAAGAAAAGGTTGAGGCAAATTCTCAGAGTCACAGAAGCATGGGTTGACAGTCACGTCAAAGTAAAAGGGAGTAGCGAATGCATCTCTTGGGCCAACTTGAAAGAGGCAATGGTAAATCTTTCTGATCAAAAGAAAGCTCAAGATGTCTATGCTCTGGCAATCTATGGGCTCCTTATATTCCTAAAGACTTTGGGTTATGTAGAGGCAACAGTCACAGATTTCTTTTCTCGCTTATGTTGCAACATCAACCCTACTTTCGCCATTATCGCTAAAACCATCTGCGCCCTCAGCTTTTGTAAAAGAACAGGAACAGGAAGGTTTATCGGGTGTGCCCCATTGCTCCAGATATAGCTCCTAGGTCATCTTTGTGGTAGGAAAAGGAGAATCAGGCAAAGTGTTTTCTCCAAGATCAGTCTTCTTTCCGAGGCATTAAAAAAGAATGTCATCAAAATAAGACAAAAAAGCATTGGGTCGAGGAATTACGAAATGTCAAAGAGGAAGAAATCTTGTGGAGAGTCCTATGGGTGTTCCCTCAGTTGATTGTGTACAGATGTAGAAACTACACTTGTGTGCCACTCTAGGGATTATGGGGAAATACTAGTTATGCTCCTCTTTTGGTGTTACGTGAATTTTAGTGGCAGTAATTCATCCCATTCCTTGAAGATTTGGGACATTGGGATTTTGAATATGGAGAGCCTAATTATAAAGTGAAAGTCCAATTAGCTTTCCAAGCATGGAAGAAGATCCATTGTATGGAAATATACTAGAAAGAAAGCCCCACCATGCTTGGATACGAAGAATGGAGGCTCTGTCATATCAATGATCCATTACCACCACCCAACTCTAGGATATTCCAAATCCCAATAGAGGAACCGCCTTCTAAGATCGAGCTATTTAGGAGGGAGTTCAAGCGAGAAAAGACATCCTTTACTACAAAAATCTCTTGACTTAAGGAGGAAAAGGGCCAGCTAGAGATGAATATCTATCTTAGGAGTGGTGAAATGGATCGAGTCATTAAAGAAAGGGATCGCTTCAAAGATGACCTTGAGAGCCTAACCAAGGAGTATGTGACACTAAAAAATGCTAACAAGTCCCGACGTATTGGCAAGACATCAGTCGAATGGGAAGCGAAAGTCGCCACTCTCAATCATGAGCTAAATCAACAAAATAAGGAAATCAAAACCAACAAAGAAAAGTTCATGAGGGCATGTGCTCTTACTTCCACCTACCAATGAAGGAATCAAAGACTCTAAGCCTAAATGCAAGATGCGAGAGCCACTAGGGTTGAAAATGAAGCCCTCATTCACAGAATCCAAGAGTTATAATAGTCTCTTCAAAATCATCAAGGTCATATCAATAAACTAACAAGGGCTTCCAAGTAACGTGAACTAGATTGGCAAGTGACAATTGAGCAAGCATGTTTGTACTACCAAGAACAACATCAGCACCTCACTCAATAGTTCAAATGGCTCAGCTAGAGGTGGATGACTGATTGAAGTAGCTCAATCCATAAGGCGAGACATTGCACCTTTTAGAGATCATGAGCAACGACTTTTGGGTTTTCTTGATCGTGTGATTACATAATGTAATCATGTTAGATACTTTCAGATGTAATCATGTTATAAAAGAAAAATCCCTTTTGTGGCTTTATGAATGATGTTATTGATGAAGCTATTCTAAGAATTGTCTTCAATGCATATGCACATTTAATTTCACCATTTTTTTCATTGCACTTGCATCAATCATTCATTATCTTAACTCGTCATCGCATCATAGATGCCCATCAATAAATACATTTTTTTTAAAAAAAGGTCTAATCCGAGAATTGGGCCATAAGAGTGCAAGGAATTCCAAGGTCAATAAGAAACATAGAACCTTACATCACGCATCGCTGCATACACGATGCTGTAAGCATATCATAGAGAGTGATCATGAAGCTCGTATTGAATGAATTGAGCTAATGGTTAAGGAATCACAAGACCAGATGCTTCATCAGCAATACAAAATGCAGAATCAAATTGCAAAAATTATAGAACTAATGACTGCTCTATGAAAGAGAAAGGGCAACCTAGCACTGTTAAGATAAGGAATGATCCTCCCAATGTTGAAAGTCCCCTTGCCAATAATCCAGAACCAGCCTAAGGGGAAACTAGACAAGAACAACGGCCTGCTCCTACACCTACCATTCTAGCTCTGCTAGTCATCTACCTTAATCTTGTTATGGTAGGTTAATTCATTCCTGGTACTCAAGGGTTGAATGCAAGAATCTTATCGACATATTTGATAACCTTTGACCATGAGGAACCAGAAAAAATAAAAGGTTAAAAGTCTACCATGACTGCGGAAGAAGTAAACAAAATTTTAACTACTGGAAAAATGCCTCTCAGTTATTGAGGAGAGTGACAAGTTCGGAGCTCTTGATGCGCAATCGTTGTCTTTGGTGTCCAACCTTATCATTTCCCTAAACTTTAAAGTCCTAAAATTTAAAAAATTTAATAGAACCACTGACCCTTCTATCCATGTTTGAATGTACCTACAAAAGATGGTCGGGTACGAGAAAGATGAAAAGTTCCTCATCCATTGCTTTTAGCATAGCCTTTTGGGGTAGCAGCTCAGTCGTATATCAAGCTAGACAATGTGAAAATCCAATCAAAGGTTGACTTGGCTAAGGCCTTTCTAAATCAATATCAGTACGTGTCAGATTGGGCATCGGATCGACTTTCTTTAGTGAATTTCAAGAAGAAATCCACTGAAAGCTTAAGGCAATGTGCCCAAAGGTGGAGAGAGGAAACAACCCTAGTCTAGCCTCCCCTTATAGAAAAAGATATGACAGTCATTTTCATCCGCACCTTACGTGCTCCTTATTACGAGAAGCTCATAGGAAATGCCATCAAGAAATTCACTAACCTAGTCCTTTCTGGAGAAATTATTGATGCAGCCATTAAGAGTGGTAGAATATCAGTCGGGGAAACATCTAGATCAAGTAAGACACCTGCTGCCAGTTAAAAGAAGGAAGAAGAGGCTAATACCATAAGTTATGCTAGCTCATTTCAGCCAAAACAGCGGCGAACACCCGACCTTCACTACCCAAGCATGCTGTATTCTCACCCTATCACCATTCCCCCACAGCCAATTAATGCCATAGCCTATAATCTATCCTTTGCAATCCCATCCAACCCACCACAAAGCTACCCTGCACAAGGTCACCAAAGTACCAATCAAGCAACTAATAATGCACCTGGCAATTGAGGGGCAAATCAATAAAGACAATATTTTGATCCTATCCCTATGACCTATAAGAAGCTCTACCAGACCTTACTCCAAAATCATTTAGTGGCCCCAATCTATGTCCCAGAAAAAAAGCCACCATACCCGTAACAGTACAACCCTAACACCCACTGTGAATACCATGCTAGGGCAGCGGGGCATGACATTGAAAATTGCATATCTTTTAAACGAAATGTGCAAAGTCTAATAAACTCAAAAGTCTTGCAGTTTAGGATGAACCATGGACCAAATGTTGCTGCCAATCTTTTACCAAACCACACTGAGCCAGCAATAAACATGATTGACATTAAAAACAAACATGAAGTAATGGCAAGCGTAGAGGATGTAAGGATGCCAATGTTCTTGGTCTGGCAAGCATTGATTCAGGTCGGGTTGCTCAATGCAACAGAAAAATTGGAAGGCAATCCTGACAACTTCTGTGACTTCCACATAGTTATAGGTCATAACCTACATATGCAGGGAGTTGAGATCCATGGTTCAAAGAATGATAAATGAAGGCCAGATAGAATTTTACCACGAGATCACACTTGCTACTAAGTCTAGCAACATGATGGGAGATGAAACCATGAGGCCATCTTATGGGAGAAATTGACCCCTCATTCTTTATAGCAAGCCAATTTCTTAGGTCAATTTTCTGATACCTACACCAAAGTTAGTAGTAGAAGTACCTAAACCATTCCCTTATAAGAGCAACAAAGCTGTCCCATGGAAATACGAGAATTAGGTAGTGATGATCAGAGAACTAACTCCTTCAACTGTTGCAATGGAACTATCAGGAGTTAGTCACTTAACCCGTAGCGATAGGTATTATGCTCCTCCAACTCAAGAAAAATAGAAGGTTGATGCATCTCCAATCACTAGTACCACTCAGGCCCAAGCAAAGAATTTTAAGCTCAAAAAAGTCAAGGAAGCAGTGAGTGAAACAGAAGCCACAGAGTTTCTCAAGTTCATCAAGCACAGTGAATATTGCATTATGCTTTAATTAAACAAACAACCCACCAAGATTTCTATGCTATCTCTGCTTCTTAATTTAGAGATTCATCGAAATGAATTACTGAAGGTGCTAAATGAAGCATATGTGCCCCCGGATGTCTCCATAGAAAAATTGGATCGGCTAATAAACAACATCACGGCTAATAATTATATCTCATTCACTAATGATGAGATCCCACCCGGAGGCAGGGGCAGTTACAAAGCTCTACATATCATTTCCCATTATAAGGGATGCATTTTCCCCAAAGTACTTATAGACAATGGGTCAGCGCTTAATGTCATGCCTATGACTACATTAAGCAAACTCCCTGTCAATCAGTCAAACATTAAAAGTAGCCATACCATAGTACAAGCTTTAATGGAATGTGTCGCTAAGTAATTGAAAATATCACAATCTAGCTCTGATAGGCCTATGTACATATGAAGTGGACTTTCAACTTATGGATATTAATACTTCTTACAACTGCCTATTGGGAAGACCATGGATACACTCCGCCAGAGTCATCCTATCCTCTCTCTATTAGAAGCTCAAATTTGTGATAAATGACAAAGTAGCCACCATCGGGGATGAAAAAGAAATGATCGCCACTACTTTCACTGAGGATATTTATGTAGAGCCTAATGAAGATGCACTGGAGTCATCTTTCCAATTCTTCGAGTTTATTAATGCAACATTTATAGGAGAAGGATTACCAATAGTCAAACCCCTTTTGTCAAAAAGTACCCACTCAGGTTTAAAATGGCTGTTGGCAAAGGTTCATGTGTCAAAAAAGGGCTAGGAAAGAATTTGTAAGGGATGCATGAGCCTTACAGGTCACCATTCAAGCCAACAAAAGAGTTTAGGATTCAAGGCTAATGCACACTCAAGAAAGTAGCAAGAAAAGAGGATCTATAACCAAGAGATGACATAATCATTGAATTAAGAGAAAGAATCAAAGTTGACAATGTTCCCATCTCTCCATGAGATATTCCATTCGGGAGAACAAATTGATCCAAACTGACTAGAAGAGCAAAAGGCAAAAGATGTCTTGGTCATATTGAACAGAGCACTTAACAACCTTTATCTCCAAGATACTAAGCCATAAAAGTCATGTCCTTCCACTAAGACTTAATTTTGATGATAGGGTTATGATGGAAGCCCTTGCACTTTTCCTATCCTTTTCATGTAATGTCAAGAAATGAAACCCTACCTGCCCTCACCTAAAGACGATAGGTATCCTATGTAAGGGGCATTTTTTATCAAACATTATCAATGAAATGACTTTTGCATATATATCATTTCATATTGAGTATCACTTTTCAACCTTTTTGTCTTCATTACTCTCTTTTACCCTCATTTTTATCCAAATCCCTTAGTTGTGTGTGTGCCTTTTGCAATGTTTATTTGCCCTTTCAGGTGTCCAACGATAGTGACATGGATAGGTCAGATGGGTCTTTGCAGATCAATTTTAAACAATCAACTTACACTAGTGAAGTCGATCCTGAAGAATATTTCAAAGAAAGCTCTGCACCACTAGACCTATTACGATTAGTTGAACAAAAGGAGAGGCAGATCATGCCCCACAAAGACCCAACAGAAGTAATAAATCTGGTACTTAAGAGGATCAAAAGGAGGTTGAAATCGAAATCTCAATAAAGTCGACAACTAGGACCAAGTTGATAAACTTACTCTAGGAATATTGAGATGTATTTGCTTGGTCATATCAAGACATGCCAGGACTAGACACTGATATAGTGGTCCATAAGCTTCTCATCAAGCCTAAATGCAAACTAATCTGGTAAAAGTTAAGGAGGATGAAACTAAAAATGTTTCTCAAAATTAAAGAAAAAGTTAAGAAGCAGTTTGATGCAAGGTTTATTGGAGTAGCCAAACATCCAGAATGGGTTGCCAATATAGTCCTAGTCCTAAAGAAAGATGGTAAAGTATGAATGTGTGTTGATTATCGAGATTTGAACCAAGCTAGTCCCAAGGATAACTTCCCACTACCCTATATTGATACTTGGTAGACAATATGGCCAAGAATTCTTTGTTCTCCTTCATGGATGGATTCTCAGGCTACAACCAGATCAAGTTGGCACCTGAAGACATGGAGAAAATAACTTTTGTAACCATGTGAGGGAATTTTGCTATAATGTCATGCCCTTCGGATTAAAAAATGCTAGGGCAACCTATCAACGGGCCATGGTAGCCCTATTCCATGACATGATGCACAAAGAAATTAAGGTCTATGTTGATGAC
>JBBYHK010028783.1:0-10128 GCA_038382065.1 Adansonia grandidieri | reverse complement strand
AGAAGTGGATTTATTAATAGTTTTTATATCTGAGCCTCTAAGCCATACTTTTTAAGACATCCTAAGTGTAGAGAAAACTAAGAATCTTACCAATTTTCGAACCTAGCTCTACAATTTTCACGTAGTTGTGGATCTTGCCTAATACATTACTAGTCATTGTGTGTATATAAGAGTATTAAAAAATAAAAGCTGGCACACCAAAAATAGCATGTCCAAAAGCGGCACGCCTAAGGTCACACGTCCCAAAACAGCACTCCCAAAAGTGGTGTGCCCAACGTAGCATGCCTAAAAGCAGAACGCCTAAAGCAGCATGCCCAAAAGTGACACGTCTAAAGTGTAAGTCTAAAAGTGGGAAAACTTTTATTAACAAAAAAAAAAAATTGTTTACATTTTACCCCCTAAGTGAGGATTATTCGAAAGAGAAAAATTCTTATGCACTAAAAGGAAATAATAATAATAATAATAATAATAATAATAATGTATTTAAAGAGAGAATTCTCAAACTTGAAACCATATACGTGGTAGACTTTAAGTGAATGACTAATTGAAGAAGGTTTTCGGCAGACAAGAAAATGAATGTGACTGAAATCTTGTAATAATAATGACAGTAATAATAAGTAAATAAAGGCATGCTTGGTGACGTGATATGATAGAGCAGCTTTTGTAGGCATAAGTGAATCATACAATTTAGTTAGGCAGTGTTAAAATTTAAAATTCATATGTCATAAATGTACTAACCATGAGATATAACCCATAAGATAATAGAGTAAGGAAATAAAAGCAATAAAGGAACATTTTGATCGGTACAACCAAGTGACAATAATAAAATAGAAGAATTTTAATTGAAAAAATAAAGGTTTTAAATTTTGATAAAGATAAAAGGATAAGTATGCTATTAGAATTCAAGTAAAACAAAGAGACTAATTATTATCTATAAATACTTTGAGATATTTGAAAATTTTTTTGGCAAATTTCAAAGGCTTGTGAAAGTTTATTTTTTTTTCAAGACAACAGAAAGAAAAGGTAAATTCACAATCTTATATTTTGTTAATGATAAATAAAGAGTTTTTTTCTTTTTTTATGAGGATCGATTTTCATTTTTTTTTATAAATAAATAAGTAAAGCAGCAGCTGCTACTTGAGTAAAAAGAAGTGGCCGTTGTTGCTTGCATAACATCAAACAGACAACAGCTACGTGGCTACTGCTTGATTGAAGCAGCAGCGGCCTCATGCAAGTATTGATGTTTTTTCCAATGAAGATCGATTTTGATCTTTTTGTTAGACAAAATAAAAAAAATAAACAAGGTAGCACCAGTTGCTACTTCTGCAAAAACAAGCAGCTGCTGCTCCCGCTCCCATAACAGCAAGCAGTCGTTGCTTGCGTAATAAAAAGCAGCCGCTGCTTGCATGTAAGCAGCAGTGGCCTCATGCGAGTAGTGGCGTGCCATTTTATTCTTTTATTTTTTATGAAAAAAAATTATTATTCATTACAAAAAGTATATGTATTTAAAAATATATATGTATAATTATAGTTTTTTTAATGTAATGATAAATACTTACTTGGCCTTTGTTGTTTTGCAAAAATCTCCATTCTCGTCACGGTTAAAACAATGAACTTGCATAGGCCAAGTTATGGATAATCTTCTAGAGATACTTGTCCAATTCCAAAAAGGAGAAAACAGACTTCTAGCAAGGCTCCCACCAAGAGAGTTACACTTAGAGCGAACAAGGATGGCATAGTCCCTACCATCTTTGAGAGCTAAGAGACCCAATCATCAAAGGTGGTGGGGTTGATTGCTTTGTAAATACCTGAATGATAAATAGCATGGTCAACATCCACCTATACTAGCTTGGTACAACTTTCAATATATCACCTCTAAAGCACATAAATAAGTGTACATCTTGAGCAATTTTATGCTGAATTTTAGATTTGAGCAAGGCTAGTTTCTATTTTCCAGTGTTAAGTTTGCCAATCCCTTGCTAGTTCCAAGATGGAATCAGTGACTAAATAAGGTCTTGGCAAAACCTGCTAATGTGAGCATACTTACATAGGTAGGAGTACTTGATGCCATCTGAGTTAGTTTAAAACTCCTCCATGTAAGAAAAGAGAAGAAGCTAGATGTATGGCGTGCTATTCTGGCTAGGTGGAGTACTTTCTTTCGTTCTATGATTATAGCTTGGGGCAAATTCACGTTTGCTCTGGAAGATGTGTGTATCCTATTTAAGTTTTCTTGTTATGAAAAGCATGACATTTCTTGTATCCAGTTTGATGTAGAGGAGGAAGACATTTATCAGTTCTTTCATAGCTTGCTTCAAAGTCAAGGTAAAAGTTCCAAGCTTGCACAGTTTTGCAATTGGATAAACTTTTTCTTCCATAAGCACAACTTTAAGGAAGATGAGTGTAATGACCATATTTATCCAGACCATGAATTCGAACTAATGGCCTTGTTGGTTATGTGGTTGGCTCAACATGTTCTTCTAGGCCATGTAGATGATAGAATTTCTCCAGCCTTAATTCCTATAGCCATTAAGATTGCTAAAGGATCAAGCTTTCCTCTTGCTCCTTACTACCTAGGATCCTTATATAAATGTTTAGACTTATGCCACTAAAACTAAAGATTCAGTTGGTCAATATAAAGTCTTGACTTATATGGATGCTACTTTTATTTAGATTTGTTTACGGAAGAGATTCAGCTTTTGTGCTCCTAAGCCTAATATATAACTCATTGGAGACTTCAATTTAGTAACTGCTCAAAGAAGTGATTATAGAGCATGGACATGGCTTGCTCGACTATCAATGAGAAATGCTCTTGAAGTGGTAGATATGGTAAATGAATTTCATCTTAGACCATATATTAACCTACTCAATAGGCATGAAATCCTACTTTTCATCATGATATATCTGATTCCATGAGTACGCAGAAATTACACTTTTATCTACGAGTTCATTGGCATGCATTACCTTGCATGATTGAAGACTCTAGCTTTATGATTACTAGAGATTCATACTCGACGAAATGTATCCAGTTTCTGGGCTAGTGCATCAGTTTGGGTATGATCAAGGAGTTCCTCTTGGACTTTCTATATGCAGTGATTCTCTTAATACTATTGCATCTTGGATTCTTAAAAATTAGTTAGGCAATTTCTAGTTAAGAGTCTAATTATTATAGTATTTAGTAGAGTTGGCATGCATTCATCTCGCTAGATGGCTTATTAGGATGTGTGCCTTGATAAGTGGAGAGCTTTTATGAGGCCTTTAGCTAATCTTAGAGCTCCTAACATTATTATTAGAGACATATCTCTATGTTTACCTAGCAGACCCAAACAAAAAACTTTGGCACTTATAAATGTTAGTGATGATGAAAAAGAAGATGTAGTGTCAAACCTTTAAAGACAGAAAGTAAGTTGTATTTCATTTTAGACATCTGAGTAAGTAAGTTTGCCCCCTATTTTTTTATTTATCAGAATACATTTACCTATATTTCACTTTTCACTTTATCACTTTTCCACTTGTATTTCTTATAGGATGAATCAAGCACCTTCAAAACTAGTGATCTTCAAATGGATGAGACAAAGAAGCAGGTTGATACTGATAATGATAATGAGAGTTGTAGATATCTATTTTCAGTTAACAACATGTGATACAAGTATAATCTTCATAGATAAATACTTTAGCACATGTACTTTGGCAGAGGCATATTGGCACAGGTACTTTACAGAGGTAATTTGGCACAAGTACTTTGGTAGAGCTACTTTGGCGCAATAAGTTTCGCTTAATAAAGATTATGGAGTTAACCCCAAAAGATTGCCAAGATTCTCAAGTTTTCTCTGCGCTTGGGATGTTTTAGAGAATATGGCTTGGAGGCTCAGATATGGAAACTATTAAGAGGTCCACTTTTTAACCTTTCCCCTAAAATACAAGTGCTTATTTTTTCTCATTAAACAGGCAGTACACTCTTAAGTGTGCTATCACAACTAAATATCTACCATCTGTAATCGAAACATTCCTAAGGTGTAACTTCCCATAACCTCCACTTTGATCAAATTTTTTGGCAACATCCCACTATTTTTCCTAACTACCCATGTCTATGTAAGTGGTTCTCTAATACTTCCCATTATCTTCTCGTAATCAATCTTGGTAACTTCTTAAAGAGGCTATAAATAGGGGTTTGGAGGCTTCATTTAGGATTTTTTCAAACTATAACTAATTTTTGGCTTTCAAAGATTACTCTACAATCTTTATCCATAAAACTTACAACCACTGTAATTTTTGTCACCTTTAGCCATTTACAACTTTTATCACAACCACCTGCTACCATACTTGTTTTCTAAGGTTTGTTCTAATCTTTTTCTTCTCTATCTCTCTATCTCACATTGTTTTATTGGTTTGCAACTTCTCCTTACTTGACTACAAAGAGCCTTTTACACTTTGGTGACTTCTGTGGGGAGGAATGATTGCATAGAGTAAAACTTTCTCAACTTTATTTCATTAAAAAACATGGAAGACTCTTCTTAAAATCAAACTGCACCAGTTCCATCTTGCATCCATGACCTGATGAAAATGATGAAGGCTAATGAGGAAAGAATGAAAATGTTAAAGGAAAACATAAGAAAATGATAGAAACCATTTATCAATTCAAGTCTTCTTCTAATGCCACAACATCTTAAGCGAATAATGAAAATAGGAACATCTCTATTAGAGTTAATCCTTTCACAAATGGAAATAGAGAAAAAAAAATCTAATGCTACCAACCTTGCATCTACTGGAAACTTAGTTGTAGCAAACACCTTAGCCACTAACACCTTAATTGGCCTCTATAGAAATCTTAGGATGGCCATTTCCTTATCCAATACTAAAGACTTGGTTACCAGAGAAGAGCTTCAGAGGTTACTTGAAGAGAAGAGCTTGAGTTTTTTTGAATTCGATCTTAAGTTGCCAATTCTACTTGTATAGCTACTAAGCCATAGCCCAAGGACTACATTAATCCTAAGTTCAAACAATTTAATGGCAAGACAAGTAATGTTCATGAACATGTAATGAAGTTTATGGAAACTCTTTTACTAGTAGGTTTAGATGATGATATGAAGTTGAAAGAGTTTTCTAAATCTCTTACAGAAAAAGTCTACATTTGATATGTTAACATTACTTCTAGCTTTGTGGAGTCTTGTAGTTAGATGTGTAAGATATTTGGTGTGAAATTCTTCTCCATCAAGAGAAAGTTAGTCTTGTTGTCTTGGGTAAGGAATATCAAAGGCCAAAGAAAGATGTTAAGGATTATATACAACACTTTAGGGAAAAGCTTTGGCTATGCAAGAAGCGCATGATGAAAAAGAATTGGTGAATATGTGCATCCCGGGAATGTTTGAGGAATTTCAACTTTATTTACAAAATTTATCACTATTTTTTTCTAGTTTGGTGAAAGCTACAAGGAAAACTAATAATACGATCATGGGGAATAAAAAATGAACTTATCATTTTCACAAGAAAAATGGTAGCTTCTTGACCTTAAATGATGAAAAGTCATATAAGAAATCTAGACTTGGCTATGATGAAAGAGTCTCTACAGTGCCATTTCCATGCTCTGTGGAAAAAGTTACTTGAGCTCTTGAATAAATGATTGAATGAAGGCAGTGTACATCTACCTAATATTAAGCGGAAACCTACCAATGGAGAAAAAACAACCCTTATGTATTGTCATTTGCATAGAATAGCTATATACCACACCATAGAATGCAATACTCTAATAAAAATTTACTATGTAAAGATAAAGAATAACTAAATGATGATTAAAATATGTGTACCCAAATTTAGTGAAGCATATTTAATTGGTATGTTCATATGTATTTGAAAATAGTTTTTTATTGATGTTTAAATATATCTTTCAAAGTTTGATTTATTATTTTGATTTGCACGGATGTGATATGTGATCAATTCAATTGAGTATTCTCCATAACCCTGAGTAGAAGGAGTTTACCTCTTTAGTAGCATTAACTTATAGTAAATTAGAGTGGTGGACCATTATGGCCTCATGCATCACTTTTGTCACATTCTTATTTACTCACATAGTAAAGAAGTTAGCCATTGTGGTCCCATGTGCCACTCTCGACACTTCCAAATACAAGTTTTTCCAATGAAGAAGTTGAATATTGTGGTTTTGTGCGCTATTTCGTCACTTTCCCTAATACAAGTACTTTTAATAAAGAAACCCATCATTGCTATCTTATGTGCCACTTTTGCCACTCTCATATATATAACTTTTTCTAATTGAGAAGTTGACCCTTATGGGTGTATGTGCCACTTCCATCACTCTCCCTAATACAAGTACCGTTAATGGAAAAGTTAGCCGTTGAGGTCCCATGTGCCATATTTGTCACTTTTCTACATACAAATTTTTCTAATTAAAAAGTTGACCATTGTGGTCCCTTGCACTACTTCTATCACTTTTCCTAATATAAGTTCTTATAATTAAGAAGTCAACCTTTGTCGTCTCATGCACCATTTTCGTCACTTTCTTAAATACAAGTTCTCTAATGGAAAGGTCGACCTTTGTGTTCATGTTCGCCACTTTGGTCACTTTACCCAATACAAGTACTCTTGATGAAGAAGTCAACCATCATGGTCTTATGGGCCATTTTCATCACTCTCTTATATATAAGTTCTCTTGATGGAGAAGTTGATCGTTATGGCTATGTGTACTATTTTTGTCACTTTCCCATTCATAGGTTTTTTTAGTGGAGAAGTGTAGACACCTTATTTTGTTTGGGCTAATTTTTTTAGCAACCTGAGGCATGGACATAAAAGGGGCGACAATCATCGGGCGATGTGTTGCCCGACGAAAAAGTATTTTTGAGGAGGCCAAGGAGGCCTCTGCATCATATCAAAGATAAAGGCAAAGATGTGCCATCAAAGAATGTAGTTTAAGTTGTCTAGGGACAAAAGATATGAGAAAATTCATAATTTTACTTGAATTTATCGATACATGGTTCTCATGTATCGATATAATGCTCCAACAATCCAAAAATTTAAAATGTCTCCATTCGTATTGATACAACATGTAAATGTATTGATACATAAGCTTATGTATAGATACAGGAGCTCATGTATCGATACTAGGCCATGCCAATACCCTAACGTGTATTCTGTAAAGAAATGTATCAAATCATATCAACATGTATCGATACAATGAAGCATTGAATTGATACAATGGTTCATAGTATCGATACAATGATCATTGTATCGATACACTCAAGGTTTTTGGACCAAATGTATCGATACATTCTGCAATGTATTGATACATACAAGCCATTTTCCACAGTTCGAGAATTTTTGACTCATCCACCATTGATCCAAAACTCGATTTACACTTGTTTCTTTGCATCAGAAAAGATCAAAACCCATATTAGATTACGAATTTGGACTTTTGAATTAATCAAAACATTTTTGAAGTCTAAATGAGATAAAAAAAAAGGTCAGTGTCACATGATCACCCTACTCCTCCCTAGTTTGTTAACCAAGATCACCATCAGCCACCCTATTTGCTGGAAAATCATTTTAGCATTTAAACTAGCCACACTATGTCCATCACATTGACAGTAAGTTGCTCCCTACAGCCACTCTATAGCCATCAAGCTGACATCACGTTGTCCCCCTTGAGAAATGACCAAAAACACTTCCAATTTAGCTCTAAAATACTGGTATAAATAGACCACTTATGTCTCAGCTGAGATTTTTGGGAGATTCCAGCTCATTTTTAGCTTCCAAGACACATTCACACATAAAGAAAACCAAATCCCATAGCTCTTCACTCAGCACCCAAAAATAGCCCTAAAACACTCACTCTCAACCACTACACATTTTGAAAATTACCCTTATCCATACCAAAACTAAAACCACACTGTTTCTTTCTTTTTCTTGCTTATTAACAATAATGAAAGGAGAGAAATTCAAGCAATCTCTATTGCTCCAACTATTTGGCCAAAAATTAAAGTTTTGTTGGTATAACTACCTACTTTGTCCCTTTCATTTTTTGTTTTTCAGCATCTTCATTATTTTGTGAGCTCTCCATGTTTCCATCACCCTTTTCGGATTCTTATGCATTATTGTGGCTTTTGGTTGTGGTAGTTTAGGATTTGGATGCCTTAATGCCCTTTTGATGTGCAAAATGCCTCATTTCATCCTTATTATTTTGATAGCTCTTACTCATGCATTTTATGTCATATCCATGCATCTTGTTATGATTAATCCATTTATGAATCCTTAGCCTAACATAATTCAAGCATATTTTTACATTAGCTTGCATCTTGTCATGATTCATTGTCATTTTTAGCATCCATAACATTTTCTTGTCAAAGTGCATAACACTTTTTTTTGTCTAGACCATTGGTAAGGTTAGCATCCCCATTCATGTTATGTGTCATCCTCTTGTATGTTTGTTGTCTTCACCTTGTCAAAGTGCATGTTTGATGGCTGTAAAAAAAATTGATTTTCAAAACCTCCCCAAGCCAAGCATGCTAACCTTAACCAATGAGGACTAGCCTAAACTTGGCTTTTTCCTTAAAGTTGACTAAAAAAATCTTGGGAAGATGAAGTTTTCCAGATCTGTAATCCTGATTAAATGAGTTCAAAACTTTAGATTTTCTAATGAAAATGGCCTTGCACTTGTTTCCTAAATGTTCGTGCCTTGTTTTTTAGTAAAAACCTTGAGTTGTATGAGCAACAAACTATTTCATCATCCTAAATTACTCTAGGGCTGTGCAAATGAGGTCACGATGCTTATGCCACTCTTTCCCTTCAGTCATGGTCATTCGAATGTCAATGACTCAAGTTTGGACCCGTAAACATAGAGAAAATAAGAAATATCATCTGCTTTATTTTATCCCCTATTGATAGTATCACTGTTACAAATTGAAAAATCACTTTAAAATCCCAGACGATTTTTTGTGAATTTTATAATATTTTTCTTTGAAAGTGTGCCAAAATGTCTTTAAAATGCGGTTTTATTCATCCTCGGATCAGTTCAGATGAGAGAATTATGATTTTTCAAACCTAGATTGTCTGAAATCCCTAAAGTTAAAAAAAGTGCATTCTAGTTGGGCCCTTTAGGCCCACTAAACTATTGGTCAAATCTGTCCAACATTTTTACTAAAAAGTTCATGAAATTCATTTTCTGGAAAGGTATTATTTGCAATTTTTTGATACCAAGCGAGTCCAAAATGATTTTTCTAATTTTGACTCACCATTTTCCTCGTGTGCTCTGTCAGTAACGTAATTGACCCAAATTTGAAAATTTATTTCCCCGGAAAGTATATTTTGGGATATTAGCAATATTTTTAGATTGACCCTCATCAAGTTACCTTTCTGATGGTATCTTGTCCATCCTCTAAAGCCTTTAAACCAATCCAAAATAAATTTGGAAAGTGGGATCATGCAATGCTATCCCCTATTCTTGGTCATGGTCAAAATTTAGCTATTTTCTCGAATTTTATCTCGAGACATTCGAATGTCTCCATATCACCCTGATCAGACTCGAGAACATGCTTCAACCTCCCATAAGCTCGTATCAAGGCACGGATATATTTTACATCTTTACTATCCTTATTCACAATAATTTCTTTTGCCAAAAGTCGCCAAAATGCTCACTCATTTTCTAAATCATAAAGTTTTTTCAACTTAAGTTTTCTAACTCGACTTCTCTAAAGAGTGTCAGACATGTCACTTTTGGGAATAATCTAACCCTGACTTTCTGAGGGGATACTCCAACCCCATTTTTCAAAATTGTCAAGATTTAAAAAATCTTCCTTTGTCAAAATTATTTGTCATCCACAAGGATACTCTAACCCTGACCTTCTGAAGGGATACTCCGACCCCATTTTTCAAAATTGACAAAATTTACAAATCTTCCTTTGTCAAAATTATTTGTCATCCACGGGGACACTCCAATGTCATCTTTTCGAGGGGAGACTCTAACCCTATCTTTTAACTACAATTAACTTCTTCTCCTTTTCAGACTTCCATGAATGTGTTAAACAAACCTCGTTCAATCAAGGAATCTAGATGCATCTAAAAAATTATCGATTCGGTTATTCCCAAATAATCGATGCCAATTGCAAGATAAATTCCAATAGTCCA
>JBBYHK010028740.1:0-10130 GCA_038382065.1 Adansonia grandidieri | reverse complement strand
ATATTTAATGGAAAAATACTAATCTTGAAAATATTTAAACACAAGTTAATTAAGCTTATGTTTTATTTATATCAAAATTGAGATTAATTCAAAGCTAATATGGCTAACAAAAAAATATCTTTGACATAGAAAAATAAAGTTGATGCCAAAAAATTAAGGAACTATATCAATTATTTTTAAATTAATTAGTTAGTTGCATGACATTAAGACATTTATACCTTCACTTTTATATTTTATAGTAAATGTAAGTAAATTCAATTCTTCCACACATATATGTAGTATAGGCATGATGAGAATTGACCAGAGATTTAAAGTGTAATTTATTACTTTCCCATTTTATATATAAATTATTCTTATACTAAAGATACTTTTCAAAATTCTTAATATAAAATCAAAAAAATAATGTTATACAAGTAACTTCAAGTGCCTTACCTTAATTAGATTTTGAGCCCTTTTAGTTAAGTCTTTCGGTTCTCTTCAGAAATATTGGTTCAAAGATTAAATTTTAAGACTAGATTATTTTATTTTTTATTCCATGATAGTAAATGACTAGTACAACAAAGATTTAATGGAAAATAAAGAATAATAAAAGGTAGATTTAGTAATTTTGGACATTGTATGATAATTTAATGGCTTTAATAAATATAAAAACAATGTAAGAAACACATATTTTGATATGTTTAATATGACATGATAATACATGTCTCATGTTCATATTTAGAGTTTTGAAATTTTTAATAAGTTGGGTTGAGTTTACATTTATATAGATGAAAAAAACAAAACATGAGATGCATAAACAAATTGTTATGTACAATATAGTCACCTAAAGATTAATGTAAATTAAATGGAAAAGTTTAAGTTGTTGCTTATAATTATTATATCTCAAAGCATCATTTTCATGTTTGTAATTTATGTATTCCTTTGTAACTTTATATTCCATTTTTAAATTTAAATATTAAAAGTTACTAAGGTTATTGAAATTAAAAAAAAAAACATGTGCTTTATTAATGTTTTACAATTTTTTTGAATGAATAAGTCCAATTTTTAAGAAAATGCAGAGGGTGAAATATTATTGGTGATTAATGGACAATTATTTCGTATCTGGATACTCTTTGCCATAACTTTGGGTTCCCTAATATTGTTAAATTGAGGTAGTTGGAGAGTTCTCTTTATTAATGTAGCTTGGCAAACTTTTTTAAGAACTATAAGGTTTGTACGACACTTATCTTTATGCTTCCAACTTTAAAAGTACTTGTGAAAGCCTTCATAATATAATTGTGATATGTTTTAGTTGGAATTTCAACATCATTGGTCTTGATAATCTCATCCTTCTTGGAACCTAAGACTATTTCATTGATTAGGAGCAAAATCACAAAGATGGAATAAATTATGAAGCTTGCTATAAAGGTTAGTAAGGATCTCTAACTTACTTTTGTTAGTGAAAGGTTTTTTCAATGAAATTTTACTAGCACAATAAGATTTATTTACAAGCAATCCAAACATACCATTGAAAGACAATAACAATTTATTATGCCTCAGTTTGATTTTACTCATTTTAAAGCCATAAATATTCTTAATGACATGAGATATGAAGGAAGCTGAGCTAGAGATTTAAAGTGTAATTTTTTACTTTTCCTTTTTTTAATGAAACTTATTATTATAATGTAAACATTTTTAATATTATGCCAAGACGATCAATATAAAATCAAAAGATAAAGGTTTACAAGTAATGTCAAGTGCCTCAACCTAATTAAATTGTGAGATCTTTTAATTACGTTTTTAATTCCTTTTTACCATTATTGGTTCAAAGAATATATTTCAGTTTTAGATTATACTACTCTTTATTCAATGAATTTAAATCATTAATACATTAGAGATTCAATAAAGAATAAAAAATGTAACAAGTTTAATAAATATAAAAATAATGCAACAAACATGCATTTAAATATGGTTAACAGGTATTGAGTTGATGTTTAAACAGATAAAAAATTGAGACATAACATGTATGCGTAAATTGCTACGTGTAATCTTAGTTGCCTAAAGATTAAAGTAGATTAAAAAGAAATGTTTAAGTGGGAGTTATTGTTGCTCATAATATTACATCTCAAAACATCACTTTTTTGTTTCTAATTCAAGTATTTCTTTATAATTTTATATTCCATTCCTAAATTAAAAGGTTTTCGATTTGGAGATTGCAAGTTACAATTATTATTGAAATAAAAAAAAACTTGTGCCTTATTAATGTTTGACAATTTTTTTGAATAAACAAGTCCAATCTCTAAGGAGACACAAAGGGTGAAACATTATTGGTAACTAAAGCACAATTATTCCATATTTGGATACTCTTTGCCACAACTTTTGGTTCTGTAACATTCTTAAATTGAGGTAGTTGAAGAGTTCTCTTTACTAATGCAGCATGGCAAACTTTACCAAGGACTATAAGTTCAGTGCAACACTTGTCTGTTACATTCCCAACTTTAAAGATACTTGTGAAAACCTCCATAATATAATTGAGATCCATTTTATTTGGATTTTCACAATCATTTTTCTTGATAATGTTGTCTTCCTCGGTAGCTCTGACTACTGCATTGATTATGAGCAAAACCACCAAGATGGAATAAAATCTGAAGCTTGCCATTTTGGTTAGTAAGGATCTCTACTTTGATTGGCAAATCGCTTTTCCAATGAAAATTACTGGCAAAGATAAGATTTATTTATAAGTAATCACAACAAACCCTTGAAAGTAATAACAATTTATTGTACTTCAGTTTCAAGAGCTAATTTTACTCTTTTTATAATCGTAAATATTGTTAAAGACTTGAGTTATACTTTTGTATTTATAAGCATTAATTTCTTATAGTTAAAAAAAAACTTTGATTAAAATAACAAAATAATCATTAACTTTACCACTTTATTTAATTAAATTTATGCTTTTTTATTGTGCCAAAATATGTCTGTAACCTTTAATTTGCATCCAAAAAATTTGGTAACAAGCAATTTTTGACAGAATAGTTTATTCATAATGCTTTCTCTTGCAAAAAAAATATTTAAGTAACATTACTGATGGAATCTCTAAATTCTATCAATATTATAAATGTTCTCCTTAAAGTATTTTTAATAGATTTAGTATAAGAGTATATTTCATCACTAAAGTCCATCACTAAAAGCATTTTTTTCCATTGCACAAGACTTTTCTATCATTACCCACTTTTATGTCATTAAAAGTTCAATTGCATAGAAAAACAGTATTTTGTAGTGGAAACTCTAGACCTACCGCTTTTAAATGTGGATGTAATTATGGAAAAGAATAATCAAAGCTAAATGCTCGTGGAGTCACTTTTCTAGTTGTGCGCCAAATAATAAAATGTTTGTGTATCTAATAAGGCCCTAAATACTGCACTGTCACATGATGGGGTTATTGTTGTAGTTGGCAACCTACGTATGAGAATATAATGAGTATGGTAGTACTTCACAATTTCACATAAGATGGCATCAGTAGTTCCAACCATAGTTCTTTTTTTTTTTTCTATCTATTGCTATGGGTGCTCTAATTACTACACTATCGCTTAAATTAAAATCACGCAATGCTCCTTGGAAAATATTAAAGAGTCATTAGTAGAATGGCTTTTTTTTTTAGGAATTCTATTCTTTTCTTTAATAAGTTCTTCTTATTAAGGTGTTCGGTATTACCTTTTTAGTGAAGCATGCTTTGTATGTTATGGTGCTTTGCTTTTGTATTTCCTTTAAGTATGTGCTTGTCAATTTTTTTCGAACTTGGCTCTTTACTGCTGCAGCTTGCACTAAGCTTGTAACGTTTTCCTCTTTTAATAAATATCTTTGACTTAGAAAAATAGAGTTGATGCCAGAAAGTTAAGAAACTCTATGTATTATTTTTAAATTAATTAGTTAGTTGCATGACACTAAGACATAAATACATTCACTTTTATATTTTATAGTAACTTTAAGTGAATTCAATACTTCCACACATATATGTAGTATAGATATGACGAGAATTGAACCAAAGATTTAAAGTGTAATTTATTACTTTTCCATTTTTTATAACAAAAACTATTCTTATACTAAAAATATATTTAACATTATTGCAGAATTGCTTAATACAAAATCAAAAGTAATTTCAAGTGCTTTACCCTAATTAGATTTTGAGACCTTTTAATTAAGTCTTTCATTTCTCTTTATAAATATTGGTTTAGAGATTGAAATTTAGGACTGGATTAATCTTTTTTTTATTCAATGATTGTAAATCACTAGTATAATAAAGATTCAATAGAGAATAACGTAGAATAAATGGTAGATTTAGTAATTTTAGACATGATACGGAAATTTAATGGCTTTAATAAATATAAAAACAATGTAACAAACACACATTTTGACATGTTTAACATGACATGATAATACATGTCTTGCATTCGTGTTTAGGATTTTGAAATTTTTAATAATAAGCAAGGTTGAGTTTATGTTTATACAAACAAAAAAAAAACATGACATGACATGCATGCACAAATTATTATGTATAACAATAGTTACCTAAAGATTAATGTAAATTGGAAGGAAAAGTTTGAAAGGAAGTAATTGTTACGCATAATTATTTATATCTTAAAGCTTTATTTTTATGTTTTTAATTTAAGTATTTCTTTGTAACTTTATGTTCCATTTTTAAATTTAAAAATTAAAAGTTAAAAAGGATTGAAATGTTTTTCGAAAAAAACCTTGTGCCTTATTAATGTTTTTCAAATTTTTTTGAACGAATAAGTCTAATCTTTAAAAAGGCGTAGAGGGTAAAATACTATTGGTGACTAATGGACAATTATTCCATACTTGGATACTTTGTGCCACAACTTTTGGTTCCTTAATATTCTTGAATTGAGGTATTTGGAGAGTTCTCTTGACTAAAGTATGGCAATCTTTTCCGTGTGCCATAAGCTTTGCACAACATTGATTGTTATGCTTCCAACTTTAAGATACTTGTGAAAACCTCTATAATACAATTATGATCCATTTTGTTTGGAATTTCAACATAATTCATCTTGATAATCTCATCCTTCTTGGAACCTATGACTTTTCCATTAATTAGAAATAAAGTGACTAAGATGGAATAAATTATAAAGCTTGCTATTAAGGTTAATAAGGATCTCTAACTTACTTTGGTTGGTAAAATGTTTTCCCAATGAAATTTACTAGCAAAATAAGATTTATTTATAGGTAATTACAACATACCATTGAAATAAAATAACAATTTTATTACCTAAGTTTGATTTTACTCATTAGAACCATAAATTTCTTAATGGCATGAGCTATAATCTAACTTGTTTTATATATGTGATAGGAATTGAACTAGAGATTTAAAGTACAATTTGTTACTTTTCCTTTCTTAACTAAAATTATTTTTATAATGACGACTTCCAAGATGTTTAATATAAAATCAAACCTATTCAAGTAACCTTAACTGCCTCAAACTAACTAGATTGTGAGAGCTTTTAATCAATTTTTAATTCCTCCTTATGAATATGGGTTCAAAGAATAATTTTTACATTTAGATTATACTATTTTTTATTCAATGAATGTAAATCATTAATGCATTAGAGATTCAATAAAGACTAAAAAAAAGTAACAAGTTTAATAAGTATAAAAATAATGCAAACAAACATACATTTAAATATGGTCAATATGTGTTGCGTTCATGCTTAAACAGATACAAAATTGACACATAACATGCATATATAAATTGTTATGTATAATCTTAGTTACCTAAATAATAAAAACGAATATGTAAGTAGGAGTTTTTGTTGCTCATAATTAGTACATCTCAAAACATCAATTTTTTTGTTTCTACTTCAAGTTTTTCTTTATAATTTTACATTGCACTCTTAAATTACAAGGCTTGCAAGTTACAATAGTTATTGAAATAAAAAAAACTTGTGCCTTATTAATCTATAATTTTTTTTAATGAATAAGTCCAATCGTTAGGGAGATGCTGAAGGTGAAACAGTATTGGGGACTAAAGCACAATTTATTCCATATTTGGATACCCTTTACCATAACTTTTGGTTCCCCAACATTCTTACTAATGCAACATGGCAAACTTTACCAAGTACCATTAGCTCAGCCTAATACTTGTCTGTTACATTCCCAACTTTAAAGATACTTGTGAAAACCTCCATAATAAAATTAAGATCCATTTTACATGGATTTCACAATCATTTTTCTTGATAATGTCATCTTCTTCGGTAGCTTTAACTACTCCATTATTATGAACAAAACCACTAAGATGAAATCAATTTTGTAGCTTGCCATCATGGTTAGTAAAGATCTCTACTTTACTTTGATTGTTAAAATGCTTTTCCAATGAAAATTACTAGCAAGATAAGATTTATTTATAGGTAATCACAACATACCCTTGAGAGTTATAACAATTTATCATACTTCAGTTTCAAGAGTTGATTTTACTCTTTTTATAACTATAAATCTTGCTAAAGACTTGAGTTATGTCTTTGCATTCATAAGCATTAATTTCTTCTATGTAAAAAGAACTTTTGTTAAAATAACAAAATAATCATAAACTTTACCACTTTATTTAATTAAATTTTTATATTTTCATTGTGCCAGAATATGTCTTTAACCTTTAATTTGCACCTAAACAATTTGATAACAAGTGATTTTTGACATAATAATCTATTCATAGTGCTTTTTCTTACAAAAGAATTTTAAAGTAGCATTACTAATGGGAATCCCTAAATTCTGTCAACATTATAAGTGTTCTCCTTAAAGTATTTTCGATGGATGTAGCATAGGAGTTTATTTTGTTGGTAAAGTCCAACACTAAAAGCATTTTCCATTGCACAAAACTTTTTTTATCATTGTTCACTTTCATGTCATTAAAAGCTCAATTTCCATAGAAAAAGACTTTTTTGTAGTGGAAACTCTGGACCTGCCACTTTTAAATATGGATATAATTGTGGAAGAGAACAATCAAAGCTAAATGGTAATGGATTCACTTTTTTGGTTGTGGGCCACATAATATTAAGTATGTGTATCTAATAAGTGTCCTCATGCTAGGCTGCCATATGTTGGGGTTATTATTGCTAATAGGCAACCTATCTATCAGAATATAATGAATCTGGTAGTGTTTTAAAATTTCACAAAAGATGGCATCAGCAGTTCCAACCATAATTTTTTCCTATATATTGATGTTCTAATTATTACATTATCTTTTAAATTAAAATCACACAATTCTCCTTGAAAGATATTAAAGAATCAATGATAGAAGGGTTTTTCTTTTAAGAATTTTATTTTTTTCCTTTAGTGTGCTCTCTTATTAACGTGTTTGATATTATCTTTTAGTTAAAGCGTTATTTGTATGTTGTGGTGCTTTGCCTTTGTATTTCCCTTGACTAGGTGCTTGTTAGCTTGTTTTGAACTTGGATTTTTGTTGTTGTAACTTGCATTGGGCTTATATCCTTTTTGTTTTTATAATAAATATCTTCAACTTAGAACAAAATAAGGTTAATGTTGGGAAGTGAAAAGGCTATATCTATTATTTTTAAATTAATTAGTTAGTTATATGACATGAAAGACATATATACCTTCACTTTTATATGTTATAGTAATTTTAATTGAATTGTCTAAGTCAATTCAAGTCTACCACATATATATAGTATAGATATGATAGGAATTGAACCAGAAATTTAAATGTAATTTGTTACTCTTCCTTTTTTATAACAAAAATTATGTTTACAATAAAAAACTTTTAACATTATTGCAAAATGCTCCATCTAAAATTAAAAGATAAAGTTTTACAAGTAACTTCAAGTGCCTTGCCCTAATTAGATTATGAGATGTTTTAATTATGTTTTTTATTTCTCTTTACAAATATTGGTTCAAAAATTAAATTTTAGGACTAGATTGTACTACTTTTTATTCAATGGTTGTATATCACTAATACACTTGATTGAATAAGTTTTGAAGCTTGCCATTTGATAAGGATCTCTACTTTACTTTAAATGGTAAAATGCTTGTCCAATGAAAATTAGTTGCAAGGATAAGAAATTATTTAAACATACCATTGTAACATAATAACAATTTATTATACTTTTGTTTCAAGAATTGATTTTAGTTATTTTATAACTGTAAATATTCTTAATGACATGAGCTATGCTTATGAATTTATAAGTAGTAATTTCTTCCAATAAAAAATAACTTAAGTTAAAATTAAAAAAAATCATAAACTTTACTGCTTTATTCAATTAAATTTTTATGTTTTTATTGCGCCAAAATATATTTTTAACCTTTAATTTGCACCCAAATAATTTGACGACCAACAATTTTGGACAAAATATTCCATTCATAATGCTTTCTCTTGAAAATCACATTATTGACATGTAGCTATAAATTCTATCAATATTGTTAATGTTTTCCTCAAAATATTTTTGATGGATTTATCAAGGAGTTTATTTTGTTACTAAGGTCTGTCACTAAAATATTTTTTTATTGAACAAAACTTTTATGTCATTATCCATTTTTGCATCATTAAAAGTCTAATTTTTATAGAAAAGCACTCTTTGTAGTGGAAATCCTAGAGTTGCCGCTTTTAAATGTGAATGTAATTGTGGAAGAGAACAATTGAAGCTAGATGGCTATAGATTTCACTTTTCTAGTGGTAGGCCACATAATATAAAATAAGTGTATTTAATAAGATCTTATGTACTAGGCTACCACAAGCTAGGAGTTATCGTTTCTATTGAGCAACCTGCTTATGGGAATAAAATGAATCTAGTAGAGCCATAAATTTTATTGTAAGAAATTAACATTCATAATTCTAATTGTGACTTTTTCCTCTCTGTTGTATGGATGCTCCAATTACAGCACTGTCTCTTAAATTAAAATCATACAACTCTCTCTAAAAGATATTGAAGAATAATTATTAGAAATTATTGATAAAAAAGCAAATACAAAGGGAAGGAATAGAAAAACACGTTGAAGAGTGTTGGAAGAAAAGATTTATGGTTAAGAAGATGGGGAATAAAATTTTAAAAAAATAAATGAAGAATGGTTTTCTTTTTAAGAAAATGCAGATGGAAAAAAAATAATAGTAAAGAGGCTAATGAATCCAATCAGACAATGATTTTTTACATATAAATACAATTCTTTAGGAGAAGGCAAAAGATATATTTAATATGGGTAAACTACTTGGTTTATTAGCCAATTGTGAGGATGATATTTATATTTAACAACTAAAAGAAATGGAGGAATGAGATTTGCATCATGCATCATAATATGTATAGGCATGTCTGAACCCTAGTCTGAATTTATGCACACATATTTTTTAGGTGTATTTAAGAATAAGGAATCATAAATAGAGTACGAGTTTGAATTCCATAGATAACATGGATGGTATTACCTATAATAATAGACAAAATAAAGATTCTCTCAAAATTTTTATTTATCCATTTTATATTTTGAAAATAGGTTGGTTAAACGTAAAAATTCCTTCATTGAATAAGGAAAGAATTAAGAAAAAAAAGCAATTGATGTTTTGCATTAGTAGAGATTTTAAAAGAGTAGCTAAAGGTACGATTTTAATCATTTATGATTCATTTAAATTAGAAATCAAATAAGTGTAATGTTCATGGATACATGAAAATTGATCAAAGTTTTTTTCTATTGTTGGATGAAATAGAGATGTTTGAGAATATGAAAAATTATTATTATGGGGAAAATTTTTCATTTAGTATTACCTTTTCTTCAAGAATTTGGTATGGCCTTTGAATGTCTTTCTAAACACAACTTAAATATCAATTTTTATTCTTAAGAATATGAAAATTTATTTTAAATGTTGCATGCTTTTTTTTGTTTCTCCTTTGATTCAGCAATTTGGATTGCTTATGGGTTTCTAAGCTTTAGTTTATATGGTGGCTTCTGACTCCATTTGATGCTATTTAATAGAAGGGTTTTATTTTAAGAATTTATATTTTCTCTTTTAGTAGGTTCTTCTTATTGAGCTGTTTGATATTATCTTTTTAAAGAAATTTGGTTTATATGTTTTAGTGTTTTGCCTTTGTGTTTTCCTATAGTAGGTGCCTATGAGCTTATTTTAAACTTTGTTGTTATAGCAT